>JAVCKT010033723.1:0-21365 GCA_032273925.1 Rhynchotus rufescens
AAAAGAAAAAGAAAAAGAAAAAGAAAAAGAAAAAGAAAAAGAAAAAGAAAAAGAAAAAGAAAAAGAAAAAGAAAAGATGCCCTGTTTCTGGTGTGAATTGTGCCAAGGGGAAGATGGGCTGCCATAGCGAAGCAACACCACCCTCCTCACGGGCAATAACATAAATCTCCGTGTAAGAGAGTGCATTCAGTGTAGCTTAGTGCTGCTTTGTTGCCCATGTCACAGTTCAAATGAGCACAAGCCACTTGACAGATTAGACTCTAGTCACAGCGCATATGGCTGTGTGAGACCTTGATGTTTCCGCCTAAGTAGCCTTACAGGAACATCACCTTCTTTAAGGGGTTAGTATTCCCAGGGATGCACCTCCCCTTCCCAACTTGAAGAGCTGCAAAATAAACACAGGTCTTAGCTTAGCAAGCACTAGAAAACTCAGGTGATCTTTGTGGGGAGCTGAGGTGGTCCTAGCCGTTTGCCATAGCCATGACACTGCATGATTCTCCAAGATGTTAGCTCTGGAGGTTAACATGGAATGTGCCGTGGTTGCCGGTATTTCAGTTGAAGGTTTATATTCCTACTTGTGCCTCAGCTGGGTGATTCTGTGTGGAAAATGCTGATTGCTGAGAAAGTTTGTGCGTTAAGGTGATCCCCACGTAACTCTTTGTTCCCATAGAACAGAAGCCCTTGCATCGCCTCTGCAGTAAGCGTGCGCTCAGTCTATTCTTTCTTGTTGTCTGATGAGACTCAAAAGCCAAGTCCCAAAAGAGAATGAGGAAAAAGCCTCTCTCAAACTGTGTTTGTGGTTGCTGTCATTCCACCTTTAATGTATGTCTTCTACCTTCACCTTTTCTCTCCCCCCCACTTCGGTACCTAACCTGCTCAACCTGTTCCCCTTCAGCATGCTGGAACCAGCAAGCTGAAGAACATACCCCTGCTCAGGGTCATCCTTTGTTTTTCTTTTACTTTTCTCCCCTCTTTTTAAAGCAGACTATTCATTGACATTAGATTTTCAGGATTTCTTTGGAAACTTTTTCTGACTTCCAAAAAGAAAAAAGAACGGGGTGGGTGTGAGGTATCTAGGCATTTGGGCTTAGCCAGGGCCTTTCAGTCACATTTTTGTGTGTGTGATGCTCAACTTGCATGAGCTTCAGCAAAGATGGGTGCTGTAAACTGGCCGTGCTCTTATCCAGTTGCTAAATAAATAGCACAAAGTATACAAATACTTGGTCTTACTTGAGGGCATCTGCTGGTTTCTGACTTGTCCAGATTGCTCTTCTATCTGAATTTTTTTTAAAACACTTTCAGCATTTTTTAGCAAGTCCTTACAGTCAGCTCTCCGGTCCTTCAGGTGGAAACCTGTCCTAAAGCAGAGGAGGCAAACCACTTCTGTGCGGTTCGTTTTTAGCATTGAGCTAATCTGAAAGTGCCATCTGCCTTGGCTTCAGACTGAGAGTGATGAGAGTGAGCTCTTTGGGATGGACTGCACTGAAATTCACTGTGCTCTAGGGCGGAAGTTCCCAAACTCCCTGTATTCCACAGCGATTTCTGTTGATTTCAGTAAAGCCATGCGAGTCCTGCTGGGGCTCTGCTTCCCCCGGCTGCACTTCACTGAGCAGTGGCTTTGCTGCCCGTGCACGCAGGGGATGCTGTGAGATCACGGTTGGTGAGGAAGCAGGACCACATGTTCAGGAACAGGAGAGGAAATGGCCTAAACACGTGAAGCTTCTCCTGCTGCGACGCAGGCCTCGGCGCTGGGCAGAGCTCGCTGGAGCCGTGCGTGCCGCGATAACCCCGGCTTCCTTGCCCCGCCAGTCCCTCGGCCCCTATCAGGGCAGCGCGAGAGGCTGTTTCAGCCGAGATGTGCCGCTCTTATCTGGCGCAGCTTCCTTGTGCACGCCGGGGGGTGCGGTGGTCGGCGCTCCACGTGCGCAGCACCCCGGGCGCCGCCGCCGCTGTCTGTTTTTTCCTCCTGGAGCTGTGTGTGACGCGGCAGGCCCTGCGCTGCCCGTGTTGCTCAACAGCCGAGTGTGACAGGGCAGCAACTCTCTGCCCCGTTTCTGGGAAGCAGCTGAGGGTTATGTTGGCGTGGTTGTTAAGGGCTGAGGTTTTGGGGAGAGACAGGACATACCTGGGATGGCTTCAACCGTGTTTACTCTCAAGGATAAAACCCCTGTTTCCTTGCCTTATGCCATCCCTTTTCTCCGTTTCTTTTCTTTTCCCTCCTGATGCTAACATGCAAAGCTGCTTTGACTGTTCTCACTATCTGATAACACTTCCTTTTCTTTTAAAATGAAGTCTCCAAAGAAATCAACTTACAAAGGCACTGGTTAAACTTCCATACTGTGATAACTGAAGGAGGTGTCTGAAAACCACAAGTTGCCAAAAAGATGAAACGAAATAGCAACTCAGAATGTCCTCATTTTTGATGCATTGTTTTTAAAATACTATCCCTGCTTAATTTTCTTGTTGTCCATAAACTTTTTATTCCAAGCTTAAAAAGAGGCTCTGAAAGATCTTCTTTCTAAGAAAGGCGTAGAGGTCTCCAAGCAGTATTTGACGCTGTTCATTTGGGTCCCCTCTGAATTTATTACAAACTGCACGCAGGCATTTTGGTGAAGTGATACTGGGAAGTTAACATTGCCTTTCTGTCCTCTTTTGCCATCTCTTATGCAAGATGTGATGAGAACTGCAAATGAATGCTTTCTTTTCCTGTCCTTTGGGAAGCTTTGCTTTAGAGGCATATTTTGAGTCACTTCCCTGCCACAGCATCATCGGGCAAATATTTCTCTCCTTTTCCTTTGAGGTGCTTTGAAACCTCTGGTAGAGAGCAGGGGTATCTATGAGCTGGGATGGGAATGCAGTTGTATCAATCTAAGCTTGTCTGAACTTGCTGATTCTGCGTAGCAAGTAGTTGCTTAAATATCTGTGAATACAGCGTAATTATTCATGGTATTCTATCCCTTCCCTCCCCCTTTTGGATTTGTAGGTCACCCTCTTTCTTCTCACTCCTGCTAAAAGCCTGCCTTTATCCCCACAGCAAAGCAGAATTTTGTTCTAGGATAAAAATACAAAATGGTTTGTGTGCATGTGTGCATATCATATATCCGTAGGTATCATGTATTGGCAGCTGCATGAGACTGCTTAAATTTGCAGGCTGCCCAGGGTAGCACGGGAAAGACATTTTCTGAGCTGTTATTTGAACGTAGTCAGATGGCTTTCGCAGCCCCAGCGCCCTCAGGTAGATCTAAATGACAGTGTTCATGTCATCCTCATGATGCCGCCTGCCACCTGGCCATAAGGTTATTTTGGCTTTGAGCGGGGAGCCTCGTTGCGCTGGGAGATGGGCATTGCAGGGACACTTCAGGCACGTCAGCAGGGCGCTGTGGGAGGCAGCAGCCTGCAGGGCCTCGTGACAGGGGCCACGATGCCCCCACGGCACAAGGGGCCGGTTCCCTGGGCGGCCGCGGGGACACGGGCTCGGCGGCTGGAGGCTCTCCTGCCGTGCCTGCCTGCGTGCAGACGTGCAGCCAAAATGAGTCAGCTCTTTCCAATCTGATCCTTCCTGGGACGTGCTTGCCCCACCCTGCCCTTCTGATGGGATCACTTCGCTGTATTAATTGCAGTGGCTTTCTTATTAGCTTAGCCGTTGTGATGCCTTGCTGTGCAGCTTCTCTCTGTTTATCCCATGCTAGCATTAATCACTGCGTGTTTGGTGGTACTTGAAATCTGTTTTGAGATTTCTCCACGGTTTTAAGAGGGCATATCCCAAAATATTGACATTGCAATTCAATGGCATTGCAGTTTTTGTTGACTTGCTGTGAAGTGTGCATGCCTGTCAGTCTGAGTTTTTTTTTTTTTCTATTTTGTTTTGAAGCTGCAAGTAGCAGACGAGTCAATAAGAAAAGACAAACAGAAGCTCTTCCAAATGTGGATAGTGTCTGATTTGCAGAATTACTTGCATCTTTCTGGTTTCTGTGATTGCAGCTGGCAAGGACTGGGCAAATTGCCCTCTTAAGTGGCTGCTGTTGGTAATTAGCACTGGAAATACATTGTCGATACAGATTCTTCACATGTTTTAACAAACAAACAACTAACTAACTCTTTAACCCTGAGGCATAATGTTACTGTACTTTGGACTTAAGTTCCAGCCATATTCACAAGACTCTAGGAAGAAGGTTGGCATTTTAAGTGATCAGTATATTAAGTGACTGCACTTAAAAATGTTGCTGCTTCACTTTCTGTGCTTTCAGAAATTGCCCTGCAAGCATGTCCAACAACAGAAGTGATGAAGGGAAGTCCTGTTTTTTCCTGCATTTCTCCATCATTTAGGCTGAAGTAAGATTTGCTAAGCAGAATGAGTGGCAAAGATGATGTGACCTCAACAAGCAGACTGTAATTTTGAAGGCTCTCTTAACTCTAAACTCTTTGTCATTACAAGAAACCTGAAAGAATATAGTGGATCAAATTTCAACCTTTCTTGCATGCATCTTGCACTCATTAGGTCTATTATCATAGTACAAAGTTGAGGCTTAGACAAAGCAGACCTTTTTTATTTAAGTACAGAGGTGTTTGCTCATGTTTTGAGTGACAGGTATGCTCTTTACTGCTGATTAGAGAAAATATATTGATTCTTGAGAGATAATACTTACTTTTATTAGAAAATCACAGCATTAAGTGAAAGATCCAAAGGAAGATAACAGCAGAATAGGTAAAGCATTTGTGTCGGCTATATTGTCCTTGGGGCATCTGAACATCTCAGTCCTTCTGAGACTAACCTGGTGAACTTGAGTAGCTACTTATTGAAAAAAAGAAAAAACAGAAGTATATCATAAGGTAAAGCATGGAAGGCTCTTTTTTATTGTTTGTTTATTCTTTGTAAATGGATGTGTGCCTTTCTCCTTTCTTCGGATAGACATAAGACGTATGAGTGTCACCCTCTAGAATTTGGTAGCAGACTGTTCAGAAATCATGAGGGTGATGAGGAACAGCTGTGTGCAAAGTACAGTAGGTAGAGTATAGGGTACATCTAGTGGTAAAGTGAAGAAACTCCGAATAATATGTAGGTTATGAAGCCAGAACCAGAACCTGATCCTGTCAAGTGATCTCTCTGAACTGATAATGCCCAGATTCATTGGCCTTCCCACTGTGTTTTCACAGCAGTGGAGATGTGAGGGAGGAGGAGGGTGTTTATGCACGCACTGAATCCTTGTGCTCAAGAATTAATCTTGATTTAGATCCTGGGACTTTCCCAAGCGGGCCTCAGTGAAATTGCCTGCTGCTCCCCCTCTGGACATGCTACTCCTTCTAATCAGACCTACCTGGCATAAACCTCCCTTGACAAAAAGCCAGCAGTTAGAAAGGAGGGAATTGAAGCCTGGACTGCGCTCGGAAGCGGTGCACACATCCCTCCTGTTCCTCATGCTGCTTGTGCCCAGGCTGCTAAGCCAGGCAGCCCTCCTCTGTCTTGGGCATGAGGAGCAAGGCAGCAGCTGTGGCAGCCCAGGCTGCTAGGGTGTTTTTCCTTTCCTCCTGGAGCCAGCGATGAGCGATTCCCATGCAAGCTGTGGGATGCTGCTTCTCTGAGAGACGAAGCGGTGCTGATGGGCTGATCTGCATGCAAAGCAGGGCCTCCTGGTTTTGTTCGTTATTCAGTGGGACCCAGGAGCTGGGAGCAGCTGTGTTTTGCAGTTGCCTCTCTCAGGATGCATTTGACTCCTAGGTCTAGCCTTGAGCCAGCCAGTCAAAATCTTCCCACGTTCTGGCTTTGGCAATGGTGCTGCAGGCTGCCCTGCTTTGAGACCTCCAGAAAGCTTATATGATCAACATGCAAATCCTCTCTACTGTAAGAAAAGGCTGCAGCCTTTCTGGAGATCCTGTTCAGACTGAGATGTGACCAGTAAAAGCTACATAGCAGTGCAGTGGGACACGTGTTCTGGTTTTTTTGCTGTTGTTTTTTTGTTCTCTCCCGGTGCATGCCATGAGTCACCTCCTTTAGGCACCACCATCCAAGGCAGAGGGAAAAGAAGTAAGGCACTTGTGTTCTGTATTTATTTATTTTTACGAAAGTCAATGAAAAAGTAGGGAAGTGTTCTTCACTTGTAACTGTTCTGGTAGAGTATTCGCCCGTATGAAGTCATAGTGAGGGCTAAAGGCTTTTTCTGTCTATTTATTTAAAAATAAATAAATAAAGCCAGGGGAATTCTTGTACAGTGTCATCTTAGTCATCATGTTCATGTGACCATTTGAGCGAGGAGTTGTGGCAGAAGAGGAAGACAATTCTCATAAAGAGGATGGAATAAATCAGTAAAGCAGTTGAAAAAAATGGGATTTTGTTGGAGGGCTTCCTCGCACATGGTCGTAGCACAGTTGGATACTCTTGGCTCACCTGTGAAATTCTTTTTGTGAGGGGGTGGAGAGAGAACAGGAGGAGAACTTTTTCACATACAGCTGTGCTGCAAAAAGCCTAGTACGTAGCAAGTTATCTGCATTTTTTGCATAGCAGTTCTTAAACATGAGAGTTTAGTTTAGAGGTGGAAAAGACCTTGTTTGGAAAAGACTTCATTTCCTCTTTCCATTTCAGGAATATTCCTTCCAAATTCCTCTTCTGGCCCAGTGTCTAGTCTCATCTTAAACAGAGCTGCAGCATTTTATTTGAGAGATTAATCAAGACCAGCTAGCACTACAGGGCTTAGGAGTCATCCCTGGCATTCAGCTTCATTTTTTACCTCTTTCATTTCATCCTGCTAATACTAATTGCATTTTAGTGTTCCACCTTTAGTACTGTCCAAGTCTGTGCGTACCTGCATGCATGCTGGGACATTTCTAATAGCGCCCATATGAGGTGCACATTGCAGAAGGACTTTATGCATTCCCTCGCTCCGTCACTGCTTTGTGCTGCTCTGTAGGATGGCACAGAGCCATAATTCATTGACTTAATTTAGAAGAAAGCAACGTTTCATCAGCCATGGCTCTGGCTCTCTTCTGAGCTGAAGTAGTTGTTGCTGAAGAGCTGCTTGGCACATGTTATTGCAACTTGGATCTGTGGCTGTGAACATCATTTTTCCTGTGCATCTCCTTTGCTTATTTATTTTTATTATTTTATTTTATTTTATTTTTCACTTCCACATTTAAAATGCCAAGGGTTTGCCTTTACGTTTCAGAACTGAAGAATCTTATATCAGTTTCCTTTATTGCTGTGGGTGCTGCAAGCCAGACCAACTTACGATCCTGACTTTCATATTAATCATTTGCCAGTGCTGTCAGGTCAAATAGTCACAATGGGAAAGCAACTTTTAAGCACAGCTTTGTTCCTGTTCTCCTTATATCTTGGCAGGCTAAATAGTGAGGATGAAGGTTTTCAGTGTTACTTTAAGATCTAATCAAAGCAAAACCTTTTAAAGCAGGATAAGGCAACACAAATACTGTTGTGTTGCTCCCCCCTCCCCGCTTTAATTATAGTTAGGAAACTTTTTAAATAAAAGGGGTTCTGGTGAAGGAAGTGTTTAACTTTAAAAGAAAAAGTTGTGGGTATGGATGCAACTTGGCATCTGCTGCAGTTCAAGCCGAGCTGGGTGATAAACGCTTTCTCAGGCGGAATGACATCCCCGTTGCAAAGTTAAAAAGAGAGATGAAGATTGTGCCTATCCTTTGTTCTGTTTTCCTTTATCTTCCTGCTTATCTTGGGTTGTAGCTCGAGTAATCTCTTTCCTCTCCACCCTTGACTTGATGTAGGGAAACCCGCTTAACCTGCCAAAGGAATAAACCCGCTCCCTGTGATGGCTGTAATGTGGACAGGCTGCGACTCAACTTGAGAGCTCTGGAGCTTGCTGCTTTGGTTCCAGGGTTGTTTTTTTGCTTTGTTCCCCCCCCCCCCCGCGCCCTCCCTTAATGGTTGCAGGAGGGAGCTATCACTGTGTCTGTGATATTTGACCTACACAGTAAAAGTCAAAGGTGCAGATGGGGTGTCTTCCTGTTTATAGCTCAATAGCTCAGGCCGCTTCCTTTCAAACGTGCAGAGCTGAGACCTGAAGGGATTTCCACATTCCTCGCAGTGGGCACGGCTCCTGCTGCGGTGTGGGGCACGGCAGGAGCGCGCGCGGCAGCGCACCGGGGAGAGCTGGGGCTGCCCCCAGATGCAGCGTGACCCAGCACTGTCGTGTTGCGCCCAAATTAGCAAGCCCTGCTTCCCTAGCACGTGCTGCAGTGCAAATGTCGCTGCTTTGGGGGCGTGCAGGAGCCAGGGTGTTTGCACGCGCTGGGTCATGCCCCGCGGAGGTGCCAGGCTGGGCTGGTGCAAGCCTGGAGATCTCAACAGCTCCTCCTGTTCGTGCATTGTGGATGTGCCATCACAGCCCTCTTCGAGGAGGAGCAGCTTCACTGAAATATGCACATTTAAACAGATGGGAGAACAGCAGGAGGAAAGGACCTAGCCCTAAGGAAGCTCTTTTGCATGGGAGTTACTGAGCGGGAATTTCGTATGCTCATTAATGACAGAAAGGCAACTTTGAAAGAACACAGAAAAAAAAATTACTGTGGGGAAGGTGTTTTTGATTTTTGTTTGTCTTCTGGGTGAATATGACTTTGTCTGACTGCCTTTGCTCTCTAGCTGTCTGAGGAGTAACTGGCCGAGCAATGTAAGCTATCCATCAGCTGGGCTGCCAGAAGTTAAGCAGGCAGGTCCTGTGTGTCTGCATGTGTCTAGGGTGGGGAGGACAGACAGGCACATGCATAATACTGTATCTCACTTTCAAGAGTTCATCACAACTTGGAAAGCAGTTTTTACCAAAAACAGAGCTCATAAGAACACCTTTCAGGTTTTGCTTTGCTTATGAAACTGGATACTACATTTTTGGCTTGCTGTTGTTCCCAGTTTCCTTTCAAGTTCATCTTCAGCCATTGTTCATGGAAGTCTTTTGAACAAATAGGCTGGTTTCTTTTTTATTATTCTAGCATGAATGTAGGCAACTGCACTTAACATAGCAGGCTCTGGGATTGGTTTATCTGGCATGAGAAGTCAGAACAGTGCCCCCAAAATACTAAGAAAATGAAAAACAGTCTGGAAGGTGATGCACCACAATACCTGTAGAATTTTCTGAGGTTTTTTATCAGTTGCTGTTGGTGCATTGTGTTGTAGGGCTACCGCAGGGCTTAGGAAGGAGAGTGCACACAACTCTGAGACCATATCAGCCCTCTGTCTTCTACCTGTGCCCTTTATAATCGAGAGAGCCAATTCCCCCGAGGTTAAAGCTTCCTTTTGATCCCAGACGGGTGTTTGATGGGGAAGGAGGTCAAACACAAGTGCAGGAGTATTTCTGCCTGTCCTGTGAGGTGCACAGAGATGCTCTCCCCTCCTTGAACCCCTGCCCTCATGTGACAGGCACATAAAGCTGTGTGTCCCCCATTGGCTTTAGGGGAGTCTGACCACGGGTCAGTTTGGTCCAGTGTCTTATCTTGAAGCATCATGTCCCTGGCATCCAAAACTGAAATTGATTTTATGTCATAACACTGAGGCAGTTATGAGGACTCGCCTAGATTGCAACATTCTCTCGTGTTTGAACATGATAGCAGGCAGTCAAGTTAAGTGACACAGTCCTCGGCTGAGTTGGTGGTGTGACTTCTGGAGGAGCGCGACTAAATGCCATCAACATTGTTTCCCTTGTCCTGCTTTGAAATGGCTCCTCTGGACAAACTGTCCCCTGCGCACTGATTTTTAACTATTAGAAGTAAAAATTTCCATTGCACTTAAGAGGTGTGGAAAAAGTGCTGTTTGGAGAGAGGGAAAATCAAAATGAAAAGGTGCCACTTGAGTTTGAGTGCTCAGAAGGAGCAGCAGAGGGAGGAAACCTTTCATCTAACTGAGTGGAACTGGAGGAGAGTGTCTTCCTCTGACTGCAGATACAGAAAACTGAGAGACCTGTGGATCAAGTATGGAAAAATTCAGGGTGTTGCTTTTTGGGCTGTTCTGTCCCTCATTTGACATCCAAGAACCAGAGACATGTTAGATTTGTATCAATGTCTGCTGCTGTTCAGTAACACAACTGTGTTTATAGAACTTCAAACCTTTTGAAGACTTGTGCTCTACAGAACCTTTTTGCCCCTTTTCAGTTTCTTTATGATAGAAATAGTTGTTTTGTTGGTGTTGGGGGATTGTAAATGTGTTTTGACAGTATGGAGTTTTGCAAGCAATACCTGCTGCAGATTAGCAGCGTTAACAGATACATCTTGACCTCAAGCTGACAGCTTTTAGTTGTGATTGGACTTTGGGGTGCACCAATATGCTGAATTAAGGATAAGAAAGAGAAGACTACATGTATTTAGGAAGTGCTGCTGTAACAGATTGATATATACTGATCTATATGGGGTGCGGTCTGAAATAAGAAGAGAGCAAACTCAAGACTAGACACGACTTTGCATTGAGAGGAGTGGATGCTGAGCTTTGAGGGGCGTTTCCTCTCTGTTAGACTGGCCACGCTGGGCTGTGTTGTGATGGGGGATGCACGCAGTGCACGTAGGGCCAGAGGCAAGTGGGTATTAGGGTTAAAATATACGTGAACTTCCGAGCCCTGATGTGTGTGTTGAAAGACTGTCGTGTTCTCTGCCCTGCTCAGGCACATGAAGATTCATGAGAAGGACCCGAACAGCACGGCCAGCGCGACTCCCCCGTCTCCTCTGAAGCGGCGGCGACTGTCGTCTAAACGGAAACTTAGTCAAGATGCTGAGACAGACAGAGAGGAAAGGACACCTGCAAAAAAGGTTCTGTACAGAGCACGAAGCAAAAGACTTTCCTGCCTCCTAAACTTTGAGCTCGCTCTTGTATCTTTGCAGATGGCATGAAAAAAAGAAAGTAGTCTTGTTACAAACCTGTATATTTCAAGATACTCTTTCTTCCTGTGTAACTAATAGTGTGTTCTGAGGTTGAGATCAAATTTCTAATTCCAGACCTCAAAAGAATTTCAGCTTTTTATATTTTTTTCTCTTATAATTTGTATTGTGTCGTTAATATTGGATGAGAAGAGGAAGAACTATTCCTTCAGCACTGCAATTTTCCCTGTTTTTTTTTTACATTTAGCTGAAAGCAGTCTTGCAAGATAGTGATTTAAACTTTCAAAAACAGTCTTTGCTTCAAAAGCAGCAATGACTTAAGCTTGGAAGTTTTGATTTTTTGATCTGGCAAAAAGAAATTGTAGTGTATTTTATTTTCTTAATACCATAACGCTGAATTACGAGAGATGGAGAAATAACCAACAAATATGTATTTAAAGGATAGAAGTTTCCATGGGGTTTTGTTTATGAACTATTCTGCTCCATTTCTGTCATTTGTACAAAATGTATGGCAACTGCCGAACTTAACCTTTCTGCCTACAATCTTTAAATGGCAAAGTAGTAGCAACTGAACCTAGTCCAGTATCCCTTGTTTCTGTGCATGTTTTTCTTCCTGTAATCAGAAGACGGCTACGGAAAATGTGCAGAAGTTCACTGCTTTTCCATGGACTGCTCGAGTTAGTAGTTGGCAGTAACTCAGTGGCATAAATAATTTAGGCTGACAGCCTGCCTGGCTTTCTGAAGGGGGAGGGATGCTAATTTAGTGACATATAAGCATGCAGGTTTATAAGTTGTTCATATCACAGTTTCTTGTTAAAACTGTATGCATGACTTAGCTAATCACTTTTATCTCTTTGGAGCATCCTCCTCTGCCATGCATGTTTTCCACACATGCAGTCTCTGTCCCTCACGCTCTCCTTCTTGAGGAAATGAAGTCATTTCTGGTAGCCTGCAGCAAAGTGTATAGGCCGCTTCATTTTTAAGAGGACTCTGAGTGGATTGCACATTTGTTATGTTGCTTAAAATTCACTTTAGTGAGTTTTTCTTTTTTTTTTTTTTTTATTCTCTCCCTGAAGGTTGTTGAGGACTCTCAGTCCGGTGAGGGGGATAGGAAGGCTGAGGAGGAAGTTTATCATTGTCCATTGTGTTTCAAAGATTTTTTTTGCAAGTATGGACTGGAGTCCCACATGGAGACGACACATCCAGATAACTCATTGAGGTAAGAAACAGGCCTGAGAACATTTCTGGTCAGCAGATGGCCTGAGGGAGCCTGCTGAGGAGGGAGGAGACACCTCTCAGGCCTGCTATATATGACCCTCTTGCTATTTCAGACTGTTTTCAAGATGCTTCTGCCTCATCTTGTGTCCCCGCGTGCTTTTAGACTTAATTTTAGTACTTTTGTAAGTATAGGAAATCTTGCCAGCCAGTAACTTGGAATGGCTTTGGAGGAAATGAGAATGACCCCTTTTCATCCCCCAAGCACATTCCAGTTGTTACACAAGACTGTGTGTGTGTACATATATATATATATATATATATATATATAGTATATGTATTTTTTTGTGAACATCTTGAAATGTCAGGATGCTTAAAACATGAAAAGAATCTTGATTAAAATTATTTAGGTACATGTGTGTGATTTTCTGAATGGGAAAAAGAACGCAGCTGGATAGAAATATTTGTCATTAGAGTGAGTGAAGATGGATGAGCTTCTGGTTCCACCTTTGCAGTAAAATCTGTTACGTTTTTCTGCCTGTTGAGGTTAAGGAATGTTTTGGATTTTGGCTTAAACCAGTTTCTCTTAACAAGGAAAAATTAGTTATTAATTGTTTGGGAAGGTACTTAGGTTTTTCTGTTTTGGTTCAAGTAATTGCTCCTGGGACTCCTGATGCTTTTTTACTTCCTGTTTTTCACCATAGGAAAAGATAGAGCCAGATACATGAAGATACAAACAAGATACCTCAACTCTAGTTCAAACATGTAGAAGAGTTGCAATTTAAGACAATTAGTTTATTCATATACACAAGCTTCTTGTCTGCGTTATATAAGCTCATTTTAGGAGAGGGGTTTGGAATTCATCATCCTGAAGTATCAACGTGCTGTTCCTACATATATTTTCATAGTAGAACGAGATGGAGAGGAGCTGGAGTTAAACTTTTGTATTAGGGAGCCTTAGAAATTATATGTAAAACCATTCTTTGGGGAAGAAAAAGAAAAGTTGTAACTGTCAAATTATTGGAGGGAGGACTTGGAGAGCTCTTTCCTAAACCTAGTCTAAGAAACAGAAGTTAATTAGATGGGATTTGCTGTTTCTGAAGCAAATTTGTTATATTTTCCTTATTTTAATTATAGTGCAAAACTGAAAAAGTTATTTGGTAGATCTCTATAGCCTAGGAAGAGGAGGCTAAGCATTCTTTTTCCATACAATACACTTCAGAGAAGGGAGTTGCCATATTCTACTTAGCCTGATGTTAGTCTTGTTTTTTGAGCTTTTGTGAAGATGGAATCAGCTGGATTCTCTTGTTTTACATGATGGATAAAGATACCAGAACACATCCCCTTCTTGCTTGGCAGCATTGAACTCTGCTGCTGCAAGGCAAAAGAGATTGCCTGCAGAAGCACCCTGTTCCCCTTGCACAACTCTTTCTTAGGAGACTTGCTTTCGGATAACCTTCTCCTGAAATGGATTTTGCTGCCCACAGCTGTGTTGAGCAACAAAGACTGAAAAGTGTCTCTAAATCGAGGCCATGATTGTCAGGCTCTGTGGGCATAAGTTAGGGGTGGTGCTGGGATGTTGGGATGTCTTTATGGGCTTGTCTAGACGATGGTGAGGGGGATTTTATCAAATGTTTGCTTTAGCAATTTAAGACATGTCAGTGGAGATAGGGCAAAAAAGGGAGCTTGACAAGAGAACAAGGCTCTCCCTAGACAGCTAATATGTTCATATTCAACTTGCCCTGCCTATCTGGTTTAAAACACACCTTTTGTCCTGCTCTAGACAAGTCAAATGACACTGACTGCTTGGCCCAGCCTAGAAGAAAATCCTCTGGTAAGCAGGGTAGTTTGTGCTGTTGTTAAGGTGACTGTTTCAACACAAAAGGAGGCCATAAGTAGAAATCCTTGGCAGCTGGAGGCTGTAGTTCTTGATTTGTTTGTAGGATTCAACAAAATAGGCCGAATGTGGCACACAATTTTCAGCTCTAAGTTAATTTTCAGCTCCAAGTGACTTTAATGTAATTGAAGTGGCTCCCCTTGGTGAGGCTTGTGGGTGTTTTTTGGAGTGAAAAAAGTGATGGAAAGAGAAAATGTTGCTAGAATATCAGAGCAAGAGGCATGTATGCATGGGTGTGTTTTGTGGTGGGAAAGCAAACTGGAAAATGTTAGAAGGCTTTCATCAAATCCTGATGTTTCCTTGTTGTAGAAAAATGAGAAGGAAGAACTTACGTAAGTTTAAAAACAAAGAAAACAAAATTTGTAAAAGTAGAGTCCCTTGATCAGGACTCGTGTGGCAGGGATCAGATGTTGGGAATCCCAGAGCCGGATGCTCTGGCAGATGTTTTGCAGCTACCGCTTTGGGTGCCCCAGCACAGCTCATTTTTACTGATGCTCCTTCAGCCCTGTTATGTGGCAGCACAAGGCAAACCCCTGCCTCCCTAGAGCTGCCCCGGGTTAGGATAAAACTGACTCTGCAGTGCACAGGTGTGTATTGCCCTGAGGGGATGCCCCCCGTCTTGGGTTACACCCCCAGCCAGCAGCCAAGTGGCAGGGGATGCAGGAGCTTCCCTGTGCTCCTTTAATCCTGCCATTGTGGCACTGTTGTGCAAACACGGCTCGCCCTTGCGGAGCGGCTGCGTGTCCCGGCCCCCCCGCTCCGCACAAGTAGACGAGGTAATGCCTGGTGGCCCCAGCATCAGCCTGTGACCGGCTAATTTCCAGGGTTGGGCCTTTGCCCTCCCAGATACCGTCAAATGAGCAACTTCTAAGTCACGGGGTTAGCTCCTCAGAGCGGGATGAAAAGGCATTCCGCATGGCCATCCTCCCGAGCGCTGCTCTCTCCTGGTGAGGCAGGAACCCCCGTTGTTTACTGAGGGCAGAATAAACAATGCCTAATCCAGCGATTGTGTCAGAGAGGGGCTCCCCGCTTGGGAGGGGACCTCTCCATCATGTAAAATCCTAGATCACGCAGCCTTGTCTCTTAATTAGGCTGAGGACTGCCCTTCTCCAGGGAGTAATAATAGGACCCTTTGTCATACTAACAATAGGCCGTGGCACTGGGGGTCCTTCACAGCATTAACCTCCCGGCCAGGCTCTGTCCCGGACCGGCACCCTAATTAGCCGTGTTTGTAGCCCCAGTGATGCCACTCGCTGTGGGTGGTGGCACGACAGGACTTCCCAAGCCCTGCGCCTCCCTACCTGGCCGGGCAGAGGAGCGTGGCTGGCTCCCCACGGCCAGGGCCTCCGGCCACCATCTATTTTGGTGAGTTTCTGCCCGAGCGCTGATATAATTAGCAGAGCCCCGGCGAGGCGGCTGCGCGCGGCCAATAGGGAGAAGGAGAAGCCTCGCGGAGCGGGATAACTTCTCTGGAAAGTTTTGCGGCTCTGGGTTGCTGTCAAACATGGTAATGTGCTTGTAAAGGTCACCTGACAGACAGCTCTGAGCAACACCAGCAGCCCCGGGAAAGGAGGCGTGAGGATTTCCTGAGGAGAAACCTCCCGAGGCGCTCCGTGAGGTTTCTCTTCTTTCCTTTGGCAAGTACAATGGAACAGGCTTAAAGTAAAACGTGTGGCTTTAAAAGAAAGGAAAAAAAAAAGTCTGTACACCATAAAATTCCTCTGTTGGTTTCGCTGTAACCAAAGCATACCTTTTATATTTCCTCTCCCCCTCTCCTCAAGAAGGTTTTCTCCACTACTCCCTGTACTAATGACTCAAGGTTTTAGTTTTTTCCTTCCCTGCAGTAACAGGGAGACATTCCTTCTGTTTCTCCTGCCCGTGTATCTTTCTGCGGAGCGGGGAGAGGTGTGGATAACGTGGCGCTTATCACCTTTCTTAGGGACATGTTTCAACATCAGCCCTTAGCAAGGAAAGCGTGTACGGTTTCAAACAAAATAAAGCTTGCATCTTAGTGAGTGTCCAGAGGGCTTTTTGATCATATTTATTTCACCAGGTCATTGCTTTTAATGACATGATTTGATTTTACTGACTATTTTTCATAGAAGCCTAGCAGAGAGAAGAGGGAGAGAGATTACAGGGTGTGAAAGACACCGCCTCGTCCCCGAGTTGGCTGAGTAACCAGTGCCAGTAGCTGCCTACTGTCATGAATGGATTCAAGGTGGATGAAGTTTTCCAGCCTTTTACTGAGCGTGTCCAAACAGTGATATAATATATTAAGCTTTGTAACTTGCCAAATCCTGGGCATATTTTCACAAGGACAGCAAAAGCTGTTCTCTCGCCCCAGGATAATGTGCTTCTGTAGAGTTTCAAAACAAAACCAAAAGCCACTCACAGTCTACCTTGTTCTTCAAAACAGCTTACCCAAGTTTTGCTGAAACTTGTAAAGTCAGATTGGCTTGAGGTTGAACGCCACCATGGAAGGCTGTTGTTTTGAACAGCTAAATTGGTAGACACGTAGCAGCAGAAAAATTCAGGTGCTTGAAAGAAAAGTGTCGGGAAGGCATCCTGGCTGTCGGTGCTTGTTGTCTTCTGCCTCCAGTTTTGCAAGAATAATCACTCTTGTTTCTGAAAACCCTGTCTGGTTGCGAAGTGCTGCTCTGAAGAAAAATGGACAATTTAAATACCCTAAGTGAGAGCCAATTGTTTTGCAAAATGCCACGTGCAACTTACAATTCAGTCAGGTTGGTCTGTGTGCTCCCCACTTTGCCTCTACATCCCCCTTCCTCACTGCATGGTGTCACATGGTGAGATGCTGCAAACTATTTGGACCTACATCACAGTATTAGCCGTTTTAGCTGATGCACATTTAAGTCTAAAAGTTGAGTCAAAGTAATTCTGGCTACTTACAATATTATCTTTGTTGTCCAGTTACTAGGAAAAAAAAAAAAAAGCCTCCCCACTCAAAACTCCCCTGAAGTTTCTTTCCTGTTTTTGCTAGTGCCTACTTAAGCAACTTCAGGAATTCACTTTCCCTCCTTGTCTCTCAGATTCAGCATAATTCTGCTGACTTCATTTTTGTGAAGCACATTGCTTTCTGTCCCTGTCAGCATTTTGTAGAACGTTACGGGTAGAAGTTAGTGGCATTGCAAAACTAAGAGAGTGGATGCATTTGAAAACCAAATGTGATATGCAATTTGTATTACTTGTCAGCCAAAGCTAAAGGTTCATGGTGGGGAGAGGAAGTTTTTTTCCAAGCAGTTGACTCTTACTGGAATCAGCATTATGAAATTTCATACTATTTTTCTAGTGCAGTTTTTGGTGTATACATAGGTAGGTCTCATTTCTGGTGAGAACCTCAAAACATGAAACTTGCATTCTTCAGTGCAGCTGGATAATTCCGAGGTTATTGCATTCCACACCATTTTCAAATATTGGGAGACAGTGTAAAACCCTCCAGTCCGTGGTTTTGGCAAAAATCTTGATGCTTACCTTTCTTAGCCGTTGTTTTAGTTTGTACCAGCAAGGATACTGTATGAAAGAACTGCCCAAGTTATCAAGTGCTAACACAGCAACTGCTAAAGAGCTGGTGTAGCTGTGCACAGAGATGGGAGAGGGTCAGTTGTGTGGCTTTGCCCGTTCGGCTGACTCGCCTCTTGGGTTCTGCTCTGAAAGCTGCGTCCTCTGTGTCTTACTGATAAAAACAAGGAACTGATAAAACTAGGAACTGAATCCTGATCCGTGTTGGCAGCATTTTCAGTTTAGGAGCAATTCAATGAGCCAGCTGTTGGCAGTGAAAACAAGTCCTAGGGAAACACTAGGAGAAAAATAAGCCATGGTAGAAAGTAATTCATAATGCTAAGGTAAGGGAGAGGGTCTGCAACCAAGCTGGTGAATGCATCCTTTTACTGAGCAGATAAAAAGGAGAAGTAGGGTTAGAGGGATGAGCATCTGTCTTTATGCTGGCTTGCAAAACCAGATGAGAATTGCAGTCTAAGTGCAATATGGAGTTTCTGTTCAAGAAATGGTCACAGGAAACATTTGAAGAGCAGATTGAATCCAAGTCTGACCTAGAGGTGGTCAGTGCACATCAGGGAGCCTGTTGTGATGGAAGACAGGGAATCCAGAGCAGCTGGGTAAAAATACCAGATAGTGAATGAACTTGGGGAGTGACACTCATGTGAAACAGTGTGGTGTGTCACATGAATATATGAGCTTGGTTACAAGAATAGAAAGTGGGTAAAATGCAAAGCTGTTTCTGGAGGAGAGCTTCTGGTACTAAGGAATGGAGGCGGGAAAGGGAGTGCATCCCAAGCGGGTTGCTAGCAGGCCCATGCGGTCCCGGTTGCCGGCGCTGCTTCCACGCGCACTCGCACAAAGCAGCGGGCGCTGCGCGTTGTGTTGGCGGCCACGTCGGCGTGCTGAGCATAGCTTCCCTGCGCGTGGAGATAAGGGCCAGCGTGTTCAGTCCAGATTGGGCTGCACCTGTTTGTGAACCCTGTTGTCATCAGTAGATGGTTGTGGGATAAACAGCCTACTGGGTGAAAAGTGGGTACTATTTTTTTTTTTAATATGGTAGAAATAGATGTGTTCTTTAACTGTTGTCAGTACTTTAAAAACTGCAAAAATTCTTGGCCGCCAGATTAGAAAGACGTGGTAGAAAGCAGGAAGAGCTTTATATATACACACACATATCCATCTATTTTTTTTTAATCCCCCAAAGAATACCAGAAAGTCCATTTGAAATTGTATGTGCAAACAGTTGCTTTAATTGTGGATGCTATGCAGCTTGGAGGTTTGGTAGCTGTAGAAGGCAGCACTGGTCAGGTTTTTCTTTTCAGGTATGCTTGCCCTATTTGCTAAACATTTGATTGCTATTTATGTTGAGCTTCAGCTCTTGCTCAGTGATTCTGTTCAGCAGGTTTTTTGACGCTGATGTTTTTCTAAACTTTGACCTTTATTAAATCAAAGGGTCATTATGGGAAAATGAGCTACATTTGTGCAAGAGCCTGTGGACCATCCCTGTTTTTTCCTTTTATTTGTTCTTAGTTATGGTTTTGGTTGTTTTTTTTTTTTTTTTTCTCTGTTGAAGTAAGTGGTAGAGCAAGCTGCTATTCCAGCGGGCCAGGAGTATTAAAATCTGGCAGCACTGTGTTGTTACCAGTGCTCGCAGTTCATCGTATCATTGCGGAAAAGCCAGATATTTTCTGGTTTTCTTTGCTCCCTTGCAAAGAAGGCAGCGGTTGACTTGTGGCTTCCGGAGTCGGGACGTGGCCGTGCTCGGAGCCAGGACGTGGCCAAGCTCAGAGTCGGGACGTGGCCGTGCTCGCGGCAGCCCCGCAGGTCTGGGAGGCATCGCCCGGCTGCTGTGGGCGCCTCTCCCGCCTGGACGCAGGTGGATCCGGCTGATGGAGCGCGCGGAGCGCCGTGCCCTGGCTGAGCCTCGCTCTGTGAACAGGCCTCGTGCCCGGCGCTCGGCCCTCGCCATGCCTGCGCGCTCGGCCCGCCCGTCGCCGCTCGGCAGCCATGGGGAGAGATGAGTGTGGGGCTCCCAGGCCCGACGGGAAGGAGGAGGGGGCTGTGAGGGATTATTTTTTGTCCAAAAGGAGATGAGTATCTGGCGCTGGGTGGGGCTGCACAGGAGCAGAAACCTGTTTGCTCTCCCGCACCGCCCTCCCTCCACCTTCCCCCGAGAGAGGAGTAAAGAAACCCCCTCCTGAAGGGGAGCTTTTGTTCATAGATCATAAAAGCTCGTAGGTGAAAAGCTCCCGTTCTGCATCTGCTCTTCCTCGTGAGCCTCCTGGGCAGGGCTGGGTGCTGGGATGAGCCCGGCAGCCTGCTCCTTGCTGGGCTGCGGCCCCAGTTCAGCTGGAAGCAACTTGCCCCCTTTCTCGTTTTTGTTTGTTTCACTTCTTTAGTTCAGCGTGAGATTTCCAGGGGCCCGAAGGAGAGCTGTGCTAGCTGCACAACTTTGTGAGAGGGAAAGCAGGATCATATCGATGACAGTGGGGATTTACGTGTGGTGCCTCAAGGGGGCCAAATAAGGAGGAGTTTGAGGATTTAACAGCATTGCTGTGGGGTTCGTCCTTGCCTTGCTGCCCTTGGGTCTGCTTGTGGCGAGAGAGGGCTGGAAAGGAACAAAGCAATACCCTGCTTTTTGGAAATTTAGGGTTTGGACTTCTGTCGCATGGGTTCAGGTGCATAAACTCCTGAATGTTAAATAATCACATTCCCCTTACCATCCTGAGCCCCAGGTGAAGCAGAGCACATTTGTTTAGTCATTTGGTAACAGAATGCTTGAAATAAATATCTGAGGGAATGTGATTACTGAAATGTAATATTTAGAAGGATCAAATTGTAAGCCTTTACTGTTTTACTGCTATTTGACTGATGATTTTCGCTCAAAATTTGACTCTGAATTTCCTCTTCAAAATTTCTTTTTTTTTTTTAATGAGAAAATTTCCGTTCCGACTAGTTGGAATTGACTCAGAGATGAGTGTGATGTGAAGGAACAGGCATTGCTTACATAAACTTTTCTTGCATAGGTGCAGCTTGTCGTAAGTGTAGCAAATCCTGGCTTGCCTCTGAACAAGCTGCACAGAGGACTGACTATTTTTTAGTGCATGTTAAAATGCTTTTCTATCTTAATTACTATTTCAGATTTCAAGAATATTAGTTTACTCTAAGTAGAAGGCTTTTTTTAATCGTGTGTTTTTGCATAGATGCCGTGTCTACTTTTTTTTTTAAGGTGCAATGGTGTAGTAATAATTAAACAGACTTGGCTGGGGTGATATGTGGACTGAGCACCAAGGTCAGCCTGGTCACTGCCCTGTCATTGCACAGCTATATCACAGATTTGCTTCTGTGTTTTATCAGTTCTGTTTTCTCACGCACTTGTTTTTTATCCCTCTGCCAGGGAGCCAGAATCCTGCTACCACATTCACGTTGTACAGGTTTAACTATGCAAGGTAAAAGCCATGTGAGGGTGAAGCTCATTTTAAAGCAGCATTGAGCTGTTAACTGCGGATTTTTTTTTTTCCTTTTTGCTTCTAATTGAATCTCTATGTTTGGAACTGTACAGCTTTCTTCTCTCTGCTCTGTAATCATATTTATTGAAAAATGGGAAACTCTGGCCAGGGCTAGCCGTCACATGATAATACAGCAGCACTATGGCTTTTTTTTTTTTTTTTTTTTTTTTTTTTGGTACATCTGGAAAGCTACCTCGCAAGTGCTGGGTGTTTATTTCAGCGCAGGTGGCGGAGCCACTGCTCTGCCTGTGCTGCCAGCCCGCTCGGAACCTGTTCCCGTCTCTGCTTCCTGGAGTGGGACCATCCGTGTTTGACTTGGCTCTGGGCACGGGCAGATTTGTGAAACTGTAAGGAGATGGGGTTTTTTTGCTGTTGTTGTTTTTTTAAGGTCATCACAAGCAAAGTATTAC
>JAVCKT010033723.1:26001-38171 GCA_032273925.1 Rhynchotus rufescens
GAGAAGATATTTTTAGCAACTTTGGTTTTGTTTCACTTGTAATTAATGGCAGCCATTAAAGATTAAATGATGTTGCTTTTTGTTTGCAATATAATTCTGCTTGTACAGTGAGGAAGGACCTACAAAATATCTGAATAAGCTGAGAATATAGAGTATGTATAGATCCTGTCAACCCTCAAGTTAAATTATCGCTTTTGCTCCCCTTTGATGCAGAACCTTTACAGCATATAAGTTTTCTGACTGGTATGTAAATACAGCATTTGGATTCGTGATCATTTCCAGGAACAGGTACAAAACCCATTTGTGAAGATCAGTATTTTTCTTGTGAGAAGAAGTATAATTAGATTTCACTAACAAGAAGCCTGTATAGTTTTGGCTTTGCTTTTGGTTTATTGTTTCTTTGGAAGAGTTATTTTTGGTTTGTTTTGCTTTCTCAGATGCTTCTGTTTGCTTTTCTTCTATTTTCTTTGTAGCAATAAAGTTAAAGATGACAGTTATGTTGTCCAACTTACTGAAGCTAGCTGAGCAGTCTGCAGAGGCTCTGTCAGAGAGGGCAAAGATATTTCTGGAAGGGCAGTTCAGGACAGAAATGTATTTCAATGGGGCTCTTCATAGCCCTCCAAAAGAGTTTGCCCCTATAGAAGAAAGCTTTTGGAAAATCAGACCCTAGCTTGGGTACACAACTTAGCTGCATGAAAGTTATGGAACAAGAATGTCCACCTCTATACTAGATGGATGATGATTCCTCTAAACTCCTTGGGCAATAAAGGACAGTGAAACTGTTTTCTTTTTCAGCAGGGTGATGTCTTTGCTACTTGGAGATGTCTAAATATTAAGGCTTGCTACCTTGTGTTTCCATACCTTGTAGGTCTGGTGTGAGACAAATCTGCGAAGGTGCATCAGCGAATTCCATCGTTTTATTTGCGAGACATGTAACAAGGCATTCCCCATGCTGTCGGCACTCAAACTGCACACGGAAACCCACGTGGTGGATCAGGGAAAAGACAAGCACAAGCCACAGTCTGCAGCCCCATGCAGTGAGAACCCAGACCAGAAAGCCTTCATGGCATCCTTGGGCCTACAGTACACCAAAGACATCAAGCCTGTCAAGCAGGAGGACGATATGCAAGACGAGGTCCAAGAAATGCGGCTCAGAGCACTGAAGAGTAACCTACCTCAGGAACCCGGCAGCGCCGGCCTGCTCAGCCTCTCTCCTCTGGAAGCTGCCTCTATGGGAGGGTCATTTTCAGTCCTTCCCCCTACGAAAGAGAACATAAAGCTCCTCTCCCTGCAGCCGTTCCAGAAGGGTTTTATCATCCAGCCTGACAGCAGTATTGTGGTAAAACCCATCTCCAATGAGTCTGCTATTGAGCTGGCTGACATTCAGCAGATCTTGAAGATGGCTTCTTCCGCTCCTCCTCAGATCAGTCTTCCTCCACTTTCTAAGGCACCTTCTGTCCCTGTGCAGTCCATTTTCAAGCACATGCCACCACTGAAGCCAAAGCCTTTAGTAACACCCCGAACGGTCGTCGCGACTTCTACACCTCCTCCCCTTATCAGTGCTCAGCAAGCCTCCCCTGGTTGCATCAGCCCAAGCCTCCCACCACCCCCTCTGAGGCTGATCAAGAACTCGGTGGAGTCCTCCTCCAACTCTCTCCTCCCCCAGCCAGGAGCCAAATCGAGTTCTTCCTCACAGTTGCTCCTCCAACCCAAAGTAGAGCCCTTAACTCAGCATGAGATGAAGACACAGCTGGAGCAGGACAGCATCATTGAAGCTCTCCTGCCTCTGAGTATGGAAGCCAAGATCAAGCAGGAGGTGACAGAAGGGGACCTCAAAGCCATCATTGCAGGGGCAGCGAGCAAGAAAGCCCCAACCATGAGGAAAGTCTTGTACCCGTGCCGATTCTGTGACCAGGTATTTGCCTTCTCTGGTGTCCTGAGGGCTCACATCCGCTCTCACTTAGGTATTTCCCCATACCAGTGCAACATCTGTGACTACATTGCAGCTGACAAGGCAGCGCTGATCCGGCACCTGCGGACGCACAGTGGGGAGAGGCCTTACATATGTAAGATCTGCCACTACCCATTTACAGTGAAAGCCAACTGTGAGAGGCACCTGCGAAAGAAGCACCTCAAGGTGACCAGGAAGGATATAGAGAAGAACATTGAGTATGTCACCAGCAATGCTGCAGAGATGGTGGATGCCTTCTGTTCCCCGGACACCGTGTGCAAGCTGTGTGGTGAGGACCTGAAGCATTACCGGGCACTCCGCATCCACATGAGGACACACAGTGGCTGCCAGAAGAAGAAGCCATTTGAGTGCAAGGAGTGTGGCACTGCCTTTTCAGCCAAGAGGAATTGCATCCACCATATCCTCAAGCAGCACTTGCATGTGCAAGAAAGGGAGATTGAAAATTACATCTTGGCAGTGGACTGCAGTGCTCAAGAGAGCCAGACAGATCCCCCTTTATTGGATGACAGCACTTACCTGGACCGCAAACCCATCACATCTTTCCTGGAGCCACAAAATGGCTTCTTGCTGGGGACACCATCTCACGTTCCCATCAAACTTGAACCTGCAGGCAACTTCCCAATGGATTTTGATGAGCCCTTGGATTTCTCTCAGAAGAACAAAAGCCTGAGTGCTGTGCAAGTGAAGCAGGAGAACCTGTTTGGCTCTTCTCCCCTGTCCCTCTACGACTGTTCCATGGAGCCCATTGACTTGTCCATCCCCAAAGTCCTGAAGAAGGATAAAGATGATGTCCCAAGTGAAGCCGGGAAGCAAGAGCTGGCTGCTGCTGGGAATGGTGATATAGCCTTTAACTGTCAGCCATGCCCGCTGGCCTTCGGTGCCAATGGGAACTCAGAGAAAAACAGGGCTGTCAGACATTCCCAGCCACTGAAAGGTTCATTGCATTTGACTGTCCCGATCATTTCCCCAGCTCTCCTTGGCAATTCTGCCTTGCTGAGACCCTTGAGGCCTAAGCCACCGCCACCTCTCTTGCCAAAGCCTCCAGTAACTAAAGAGCTGCCGCCACTGGCTTCCATTGCGCAGATCATTTCGTCTGTGTCTTCTGCTCCCGCTCTGCTGAAAACGGAGGCCCCAGATGCCAGCCCCAAGGCAGCGAGCAGCTCCACTGGGTGTGATAAATCAGGGAACGCCAAAGCAAAAGTGACAATCGTGACCGCCGTTCAGAAAGACTCCAGCCTTCCTAACGACCTGACTCAGGCGTGTGATGCAGAAAAGTCTCCCATTGCTGATGCTGGGCTGACTAAGAAAAGAGGTAGGAAGAAAGGAACAAAAAATAAGCCTAAACTTAGCAGCGGTGTGGATCTGGAGTCAAGTGGGGAGTTTGCCAGCATAGAGAAGATGCTGGCTACCACAGACACTAATAAATTTAGCCCGTTTCTGCAGTCCACTGACAATTTCAAAGAAGAAAGCGGCAGAAATGGAACAAGTGAGGATGAGAAGGAACCTGCTGAAGATAAGCTGCTGAGAGGGAAGAACACTTACTCAGACTGCCTGCAGAAACTCCCCTGTCCTCACTGTCCTCAAGTCTTTCCGTGGGCAAGTTCCCTGCAGAGGCACATGCTCACTCACACAGGTAAGAAAAGGAGGTTGTAGCATCTGGAGATTTTTCTTGTGAAATGGCCCCTTCCTGTGGAGGAATGGTCCTTTCTTCCTTTCTTTTGGTCTGTCCTCCCTTTGGTGCCCAAATAGTATTCTTCACTGTTTGTTGGTGTTCAGCTCTTCCTGTGGTATTGTGGTGGTGGTCAGTTTTTCAGTGATGGAGTAATGTCTTGGCCTTCGTGTGTCGAGTGGGCAAATTACCTTAGGGCAAACCTGCTAAAACTCATTTAGCTTCAGTGGAGAGGAGTTATCTGGCATAGCTTGGAAAAGAATTTGGTTTCAGATTTTCTGTTATTCTTGTCTTATCTTGAAGATGTACCTGTGTGTTCAATATTTCATTGTACCGTACATGGTTTGTTTGACTGATTCTTGTGGCCTTTTTGTCTACTCAGTAATAATACAAAAATCCATAAAAATGAGAGGAAGTAAGAATAGAATTGCAGAAGGAAAATAAAATAATGTAGTGTTTATCTTTTTTTTTTCTTCTTCTTGCGGTAGCTTTTATTTGACAGATCAAAGAAGGAGGATACAAGAAGTATTATCCTGAACATTACATAGTTGGCCCTATGAGGTGTTTCCTAATGTTAGATCACTAAAGGGGGGCTTATGTAAGGCATGAAGCTCTATGTGGAATCTTTAGTACTGTGCCACGGTAACTAAGCTCAAGCCTGGTATAAACAAAAAGGAAGCATGGGGAGGTTATTTTAGGTTTGGGTTAATTTTTCATTCTTTACTATAAAGGAAGTAGTAAATTGAATGCTGTACTAATTTCAAGTTCACTCCTTTTTCTGCCCACACTATAATAAATTAACAGATTCTCGTCCTGGCTTGGGAGAGAAAATAAGAAAGAGCAAGACTACACTCTATATTGCATCTCTTTAAGTCAGTTACCTCTTTTCTACTGTTCATTATGAAATCTCAACTCCTGGCATAAAGAATAAAAGTCAGGGATATTTGTAAGAAACTTCTGGGAACTGAGTACAAGCTCATAAGGGGTAACTTCTTTTTTGGAGAATTGAGGCCTTATGAACAACGATTCTTGCGCATCTACTGAAAAGGGAAAACTGGAGAGGTAAAAGATGTTGGCTGAGCAATTTAAACTGAACCTGAGCTGCAGAGCAGTCCCTATCACCAGTTTGCTTTGGGTCACGTGAGGACGTAGCTTGCAAGGTGTCAGTGCAACAGGGAGACTATTGTTTTCTGGCCTGTACCAACCAAGTTATTTCGTTTTGTTAAGCATACAGTTTGCTTTCAATGGTGAAGGAGTGCTCTTTCTTCGGATCAGTTGTTTTCTAACTCCCTACCCCCCCCAAAAAATACATGGCTACAGAAGAAGGCAGCTGCCTGGTGGTGAGGCAGGAACAATAGCGAGCGGCTTTGCCCGGACCAAGGGGTTTGACCTGCTTGTGCATGGCAGGCTTCCAAGGTAGCAGCACTGGGATAAACCCTTCATGAAGACAGGAAAAAAACGCACTGGGGCATAAGCTAGACCAGTAGAACTTGTCTCCTCTGCCGCCACCGGGCTTGGAAGGAGACTCCATCTTTTTGGAAAGCCTGTGCCGCAATGCCCGGGGCGGGAAACGAGCAACCGGAGCCGTGGCCAGGTTGGAGCCTCAGCACAGACACGGGCTTTGGTGATGCTGCGGTGACTGCAGCAAGCAGTTCAGAGTCATGTTGTGGCTCCCTGGCAAGGCTAATAGCCAGCTCTTCCTGATTGCCATCAGGGCAGTGTCGAGGGAGTCTTGGTGCCGGAGAACCAGCCCGCAGCAAACCTTGCCTGTCCTGGGGGCATCTCGTTTTTGGTGATGCATGCACCCTACTTCTAAATTAGCAGTTGACAGCAGCTCCCCTGCGGCATCCGGGTAGATGAGACTTCCTGGAGGGGACGAGGAAGGGTGAGATAGGAAAGCAGAGGAGCTTTAGGTGGTGCCAGAGCAAGCCCTGGGATGCATGCAGATGGAGCACTCTGTGGGGCTGTGTTGGCGGTGCGGGAGGAGGTCGGCAGCTGTGGGGTGCAGCAGCCTGTTGGGTCTGTGTCCAGCGTGGGTCGGTCGGGTTTCTCCTAGAGACATCTACTGTGTGGAAAAGCCATAGGGCTGCACGCTTTTCCTTCCCCTCTGCCTTTCGAAGGGCAGGTGTTAGAAAGCTCTGCTTTTTAAAATGTCAGGAAATAAACTCTCTCCTCTTAGTTGTGTTGCCCAAACAGTAAAGCTCCCAGTTTCCCTGTGCTTGATGGCTGTTCCCTGACTTGCACAGGGAGAGATACGCTGGTGTGAACAGGATGGCTGGGAGTCTCAGAAAGTCGTATACCTGCCAAGCTCCTAAGTGGGGCCCTGGGAATTTGGCATTGCTGTTTTTCATATGTTGCATCTGTGTATGTTTGAACATGCTCAGACACTTCTCTTTAATACCTTTACTTCTCCTGGTGTCTTTATTGTTTATTTTATTCTTCTGTGTTTAACTCTCTTTGCCTTTTTTTTTGCCTTTTTTTTCTCCTCCTATAAACTTTATTTCATTCTCATCCAAAAGTAAAGAGCAACAAACAGGGCATGTCCTGCAGATTATGTAGTTGGTCTTGTGCTTTTACAGCATGTGCATCAGAGTAGGGTTAACAAAAAATGAAAATAATGGTCTACTTTAATCCCAGTGGTAAATAATATGAGCTTGCTGTAGAAAACCTAAGTCTATCCACAGAAAATCACTTAAAGAGACTTTCAGAGAAATGCTGCCAGATCATGTTTGATCCAGAATTATTGTTTGTAGAAGTGAGATTAAACAGTTGAACTTTGAGAATTTGGTTGTTGTTATTGTCTTTTTAAGATATGTATTGACTTGCCTAACATGCGAAATAAACTTAATTTCTGTGTTTTTACAAAAAAACTCAAAATAAATATAGTTAAGCCTAACCCATAAGCCTGTATGCTCCCTTTTGATGGGAGGACACAGGCAGTGTAAAAAATAGTAAAAAGGCTAGAGGAGTTTTGTAATCTTTAAGTCAAAAGAAAAAAAAATAAAAGAAAACATATTTACTTTTTATCATTTGTCCTTAACTTGATAATAATACATTTCCAGTAGGACAACAGTGATAGGAAGGATATTAACTAAGGGATGGTTGTTTGTACATGCTGAATGTTGAGATGCTCTTTTATGTTAGAAGAGCTGCCTCCACAGTTTGGCTTCCATGAAGTGTCTAGCCTAAAATAATCCTGATGTGTTGCTCACCAAATTTTATGGTCAGTTATGAATCAATATATGAGCACAGATATATTTTCATCGAAGCCATTTACCATTCATTCATTCATTCATTCAGAGGGACACAAAATACTGCTTTTTGTTTGTTTGTTTGTTTTTGTTTTAATGTGTGTCCTTAAAGTGATGCTGTGGAAAGTAGCCTGGCTCCCATTTGGGAGCAGTGCTGTCACGGTGGAGTAGGGTTGGCAGAGTTTTGGAGTTTGCAGAGTAAACAAGATTTCTGTTTTGGATTTGAGACTTCCAACCAGGATGTACATACAGAGGGAAGAGTGTCTTATCTGTTTGAAGTACTGGTCTCTATGACAAATATTTGGTTGATAGTTTTAAAGTGTGAAAATATGAGAAAATTGCGAGTAGAGATGCAGATTGAGTTTCTAGTAAGTAAGCCCCTAACTAATCCTGTCCTTGCATGCGTAAAGAGAAATGCGTAAAAGAATTGGGCAGTCGTGAAACAAAAGGATTTCTGCTCAGCTTGGGAAGTTGTGTTTTATATTTGCATTGTGAATGAAGGCACATAGGAGTATAGAAAGCATAGATTCTTAACCATAAATAAGGATATTTAACCATAAAATTATGGTTGACTTAGCAGGTATCTAAATAAAAAGTGGCCTGTGAACCTACACCAAGCAGTGCCTTGACACTTTCTGGAAGTTTTGTTGGCACTGGAAGAAAATGAGGAGCAAGAAACATAACCTCTCAGAGATGTCTCTGGCACTTGCAAGAGGCAGGGAATCCCTCCTGTAGGCTCAGATGTTAGTTAAAACAGCAGCAGCTTGTGGAAGGTTAAAATGAGAGAAGTGCTGAAGACAGGCCCTCTCGCTTTGAGTGAACTTGTGTTAAATTGATGCCTGTGATTGATAGACATCTCAGGGGAGAGGCGGTTTTTGAGGAGCTTGTGATAACCTATTGCGAACTTTATGCAATAGCATAGCCTGAAATGCTAGATAAAATAAAGAAATACCCTTTAAAATCTATTTTAAACCACTCCACTGCCTGTAACTGAGTCCTTCTCAGTTGTAGTATTACAGGGTTTGGCGAGTAGCAGTTCTGTGTGCGTCCTCTCTACTGCCTCAAGGATCCATAAACCTTGGTCATGGCCCAGCTCCCCTTTCCTACCCCTCTCCTCTCAGGATAAGGATCCTGAACCTTCTAGTGTCTCCTCCCAAGGCTGCTGCCCCTCCGACCCCAAGCTTGGATCAGTTTGGTTGTCCTTCCGTTTGCCATCTCCATCGCCCCAGGGTCCCCCCTGAGATCAGAAATAATGCGCAGCTTAAAATGAGGGCCCAGTGAGGCTTTACACAGCTGCAGAGTGACACCCCTTTGCTTGTTGTCAGCACCTTTGCTCATGGTGCCTGGCATTTTTTTGGCTCTGTTTTGGCTGCTGCCGCAAGCTGAGCCAGTGATCTCGGCAAGCTCTCATAACTGGCTCCTAGATCTATTGCCTGCTTTGGAACTGCCTGTTCCAAGTTCAGCATCACGTAGACATGATCTAGATGATTTTCCTGGAGATGTTTTAGATTTATCTTCATTTATCTTGCATTTAGCTACACTGAAGCTCACGTGGCATCTTTTTGCCCAGTGAGACTTTGTGAGTTTTGCAGAGAAGCAGATTTGTTGTCAGACATTGCAAGGTTTTATTTTGGACATTAAGCAGCATTCAGCGTGGCAGCTAGTCAGAAGAGACAGCCTGGCCTGGAAGCGGGGGCAAATACAGGAATGCAGTATTCCTTTGTGCTGACTAAACGCACTAGACCTAAGGCGGGTGCTCAGCAGATGGTTGCACATGTCCCTTGCTGGAAAAGTGTTTGCACAAGGGAGCTGTTGTTGTGTGGCGCTCGCACCTCGAGGGGAGGAAGACAGACTGGGCTGTGTCAGTTCGAGTGGGTCTCATGAAAGGCTTGTTGAAGTTGTGATTCTAAAAGCAGCAAGAACTTGGCTGTACACACCAGCCTAGCTACAAGTCAGTTGTTGTCTCAGTGTAACAGCTGATCAGGCTACATGAAAGTATGCACAAGCTCCTTCCTTTAGCATTTTTAAGCTTCCATTTCTTTGGGAATGTGCTGTCTTCGTGGCCTCCCGCAGGATGCACTGTGGTGATTCAGATGTAGTAATGCAAGTCTCAGTCCAGCATTAAAGTCTGCCGTGCTGCAGACGTGTTGTGACATGATTTGTCTTGCCTATCGTGATGAGACAAGGCTGTCTCGTTACCACATTAACAGCCTTTACGTCCTTAGCTGGGCTTTAGCACGGTGTCTGGGTGTCACGTGGGATGATCCTGCCTATGCAGACAACAGATGGTTGCAGCACGCAAGAAGAAGACTCATGTTATAACATGATCCCCCTTTGCAGAACTGAAGTGTGTGGAAAGGACTGCGAGTATGCTCGTCTTGCTCAGCTCTTGCAACAGGGTGGAACAAAAACGCCCTCATCAGAGTTATTGCAAGCTCCCTTCGTGGCCGGAGGGGCTGTGGCGCAGCTCAACTAAGCAGCAGGCTGAGGAGGAAAGCGGCTGCAAAGCTGCTCAGGAGAGCCCTGGCGTGACACGGAGGACCGGTGGGGTTTTGTTGGGACATGAAGGCTGTCCTTAGCACTTGCTTTCAGCGCGGCAGGCTGGTCGAGGTGGTTGGACCTGCCCTCAGCAGACAGAGCCAAGGGCCACGGTTGGACAACGCACAGCACTTCTTGGCTCTACCAGCTCAACCTGTTTCCCAGCTGTTTGTCCCCACAGTTGTAAGTGACCCAGCAGCCCAAAGCACAGCAAGGGCAAAGGGGAGGCCTGTGCTCGTTAGATGAGTTCCCGGATCTGGCTGGCGGGACAGGCCTACAGGAGTGTGTTCATGCAGCTGAGGTGCGGCACTGGCACCATCTCCTGGGAGCACTGAGGGACAGATGCTGTTGAAACTGGATTCGCTCTCAGATGCTTTGTGTCTCCAAGCAGTATCCTCATAAAGTGAGGAAGGAACCTAGACCCTGTACTGATACATTTACCACGTGCGTTTTAAAGCAGAGCTTAGTGTTTTTTAACAGGCTTTGCCAACTAGTGTTTTATCACAGTCCAGAATCATTCAACGACTTTGGACTTACGGTCTCCCCACACTGTCCAAGAAAAACGCATTTCCAAATCAGTGGAAGTAAATTACAACATAAAACTGTGATTCAGCTTAAAATGGGGTCATTTCTCTTTTAGTGATGGTTTTAAAAGGTGGGTGAATAGCGTGGTTGAGGCTCACACGCTGAGTCCTTGCAGGAGCAGCACTTGGAAGCGAATAATAGTCCAGATTTCACTGTATGCTGAAAGTAAACGGCATGAAGGGCAATGCTTGGATGGTGTTTGGTCAACCATAAACTGAGCAAAGAGGAAAGCTTTAAGATGAGGTGTAAGACGGGAAGTGCAATTCAATAGAGTGTCATTGGGAACAAGTTTATAGAGGGTTTCTTTTGGTCTTGTTTTAAAACAAAACAAAAAACAGGATGGTGGTTTTGAATAGGATTCAGGGACAAGGAGCCTGCATAAGTGATGGGGCCTGTGCGTGTCCTTGCTTCCCGGAGCAAAAAAGAGCAAGTGATCGTCAGATCAAACGTACCTGAAATAAATAGAGGTGGTCTGCCCCGGAAGGGGAGGACTCCAGCAGCAGCTGGAGGCTGGTACAGGAGGGGAGGACTGGAAACAAGCCGTGGAGCAGCTTAATGAGTCGCCCACTTTCCTCACATTAAGGCAACTCTGCCTTTGTCTCCTCAGGCCTTTCTGAATGCCGCTTTCTTGCAGCAAAATGTAGCTGAGGGAGGAGAGCTGTGGGATGGGAATGGGGTAAGGGATTATCTGTTACTTAATGTCGGGTGGCACTTTTCTAAGGAGAGATCCCTTCCCTAAAGAGGCTTGCCCCTAATGTGAAAGAATCAGAAACGGCTGCTCTGTGCTAGCTAGGCAAATATTTACAAAGTAAGTATGCTTAACAGTGAATTTTCCGATTAGCGTTTAGCAGAATTCCTCTTTGCTCTAGAAATCTGCCACCCTGTGATCTGTCCAGAAATCATGTGAGCTCTGATTATAGTGGAGGACTCTCTGTTTTTTTCAAACTGTTCTTGCAGCCTGCACCTCTGAACTACATTTGTGGTTGTTTCCTAGAGGACAAAGGGCTCAAATCTGTGTTTTCTCCGTCAGGCAAAGTTTAATAGCGACTTCAGAGCCACGGCTCCCAGGAAGGTAAGAGCTGCTCCCCGTTAGGGCAAACCGAAGAGCTTTGAACAAACAGCTAGAACTGTTGTTTAGAAAATACTAGGTAGATGTGCAGCTTGCTGGGTATGTTGCCAACTGTGTGTAAAGGAAGCGTAAAACTGCTTTCTTTGATACATAATGGTGTGATTCACTGTAGGTTGACAGTGTTTGGATTTTTTTACACCCCAGCTCAAATGCACATTTCCACTAGCTCGGTGTGGTGGGATCTAGTCCTTAATGGCTTTGTTTGTGTCAGGGAGCTGAACTACTCACACGAAGGTACCGGAGGACCAGAACCTCTGTCGGAGGCAAACTGTGAAATTATCCCTTTGGGCCTCAGTTTTAACTAGCTGTTTTGTTTAATAACTCTTTTCACTTTCCAGAGTTGTATTTTTATTTCTCCTTTTTCTCCAAATTTCTTATTTCAGAGTCTTGTAGACACAACTGAAGCCCCATTAATTGAACCAGTTATATATCTAACTTTGTGTTAGATATAATAAAGGTGGCTGAATTTAGTGTGATTTAGTGCGTTTATAAAACAGACAAAAATAACACACTTTTTCTGGGGCACTTCTGCAAGTTGGAAAGATGTTCTCCAAGTTGTGGGTGGAAGTAGAAGCTATTCATTGTATGAGTGGTTGAAAAGGGCACAAAATTACTAGAATGCTACCACCTAGTGGAGGGTGCACCTATTGTAAAACATGAGCATAGCTGGGGTTATTTCAGTGAATGCAAGGAAAATATTAAATATTTAGCTCGTCCAAGTGATAGTGTCAACTGGTACTACAGCACTCATTTTCAGTGCTCTATATGTGCCAGTTTGGAAAATAATTTACTCGATGGTTTTTCTTCCTGACACTTCTCTTGGGATCTCAGGAATGTTTGGCAATAAACACTTGCTTAAAGTTACAAAATAATTTCCACTGCACCACAATATTTTATGTAATAACTTTTAACATCTCAAGCTCTGGTCTCTATTCCATCTCAATTCCCAAAAAAAAAAAAAAAAAAAAAATAAAAAAAATAAAAAATAAAAAACCCAAAACAAAATAAAATAAGAAACCTCCCTGC
>JAVCKT010033724.1:0-12172 GCA_032273925.1 Rhynchotus rufescens
TGCAGAGCCATCCTGCCCTCAAGCACACCGACTCTTCCTCCCAGCTTGGTGCCATCTGCAAGTTTGCTGAGGGTGCTCTCATCCCCTCATCCAGACGACTGATAAAGTTATTAAAGAGGACCAGCCCCAACACTGACCCCTGGGGAACACTGCTCATGACCAGTTTCCAGAGGGATTCAACCCCAGTCACCACCACTCTCTGCGCCCACCCATCCAGCCAGTTTCTCACCCAGTGAAGAGTACATCTGTCTGAGCCATGAGCTGCCAGCTTCTCTGGGAGAAGGCAGAGGAATACACACGACATATAGAATTTTCATTTATCTATACTTATATATGTCATCTGTACATGTCATGTACATCTTACACATACATATTTATAATAATATATACATACACATTTATATATGACATACAGAATACAGCCAGCAGCCTATGGTACGAGACCGACTGTTAAAATGCAGTGGCTAACCCAATTTTCACGTTTCTGTTTTTTAAACGTGCCCGTCTCTTCTACATCCTGCTTCTAAAAACTGCTAAAGTACTCATGCACCTCAAATAGGTGTTTGTATTAGATTAAGCCTGGTTTATGAAGTGCTTTGGAAAACCTCAACTGAAATGCCCTATAAAATTCTCTATGTCAATATAAAACACATATTCTCAGGCAGCCCTGAATCACTTCTCACTAGGTAAGCAGGGGATATGTTGCCAGCACTTTACTGTTCATACAGAGAGAAGCACTGGGAAGCAAAAACAAATCCACAAAAGAAACAAAAACCTTCGGAAAAGGCATGTTCAGAGATTCAAGCTTCATTTAACAAATAACTTGCATTTAAGGATGATTTAACATGCTTTTCTAGTCAACTTATGATTAGCTGATTCTAGGTAAACCACAGCTGAATTTTTCTGCACAGTTCATAAGGATGCATTTTGAAGTTTCCCTTTGCTACTTCGTCACTCAAAATAGCTGTACATCTGAATAGCAAATGAGTACCTGGGACCTAACCCTCTGAGGTAGGCTGTGATTTTATGACCAAAGGCAGCCCAGGACTAGTCAAAGTTTAGACTGAAAGCTGTGCTGTGCCTTGTTGATTCTCCCTTTGAGCTTCAGTAATAAGTACAAAAGCTCAGAGCCCTCCTACTTGAATTTCGTATCTACTCATCACACTTCCCTTTCCACTTAGCTTTCCTTTTGTGGTTTAAAATGCATATTCTCTAGTCTGCCTGTCCTTCAGTATTGATGTATGCTGATGAATGGCCACTGGCTTGGTGCTTAACAGAGGATCAAAATAGCCCTGCTTTATTTTACAGTGTTTATGGACATTAGGAAAGAAATACAAGATTTGATATGATCTTTTTTTTTTTTCCTATTATATTTAAGGTAAAGTATAACAGGCCAGAAAATGGCAGGATCATCAACTGTCACTGTATTCATTAACCACGCACCAGCTTCTTCCTATTCACTCAGAATGAGTAAGAACATGGAAAAGAGAACACCTGAGTGCAAGAAAGACATCAGAGTAACAGAAATGAAAGCAGAAAAGGGGTCCTACTGGACAAGTTTCATATGCTTAATCAGATGACAGAACGAAGAAACAGTGCTATATCATTTCTCTAACTTGGAGTTGTAATAACTTGAAAATTTTTCAAGATGTCAAATGCTGGCAGAGGCTTCCTCCTCCTCAGTGGTAAGGAGGTCAGCTGTACCTTGTGAAAAGGAAAATGGATTTTTGTGTAATGAAGCAAATACCGCATTCATCAACCATTTAAATCAAGTTTTCCATTCAAAACCTATTGATTTTAAAGCCTCTGCTAGCTGAAAGTGCCCAGGGTCTTAAAGGTTTGGAAGATCTTAAAGGGCAACATGGAAAAAGGTCGATAAAAAATAATCCTTTTATGTGGTTTGTATTTTAAAAGCTCCTACAACAAAAATTAATAAAGATTTTTTTTGACTTTATATATTGGTTGGATGATTCAGACGCAACGTTATATGCTAGACATTTTGAGAAAACAACAGAATATATTACATATGACCGATCACACTGCAGAGAAATTGGGAAAAAAAAAAAAAAAATGCTTTGGGAAAAGAGTTCATGTTCCTCTGTTACAGAATCTCAGATTGGTTGAGGTTGGAAGGGACCTCTAGACATCATCTAGTCCAACCTCCTGCTCAAGTAGGGAGACCTAGAGCACATGGAACAGAGTCACATCCAGGTGGGATTTGATTATCTCCAAAGAAAGAGATGGACAAAGATTTTGCTTAAAAACTACCCAGAGATAATTGGGACTTCAAAGCTTCATTTTTTATCTGGCCTGGTGTTATAAAATAGCTTTTATTTTTCCCCCAACTTCACGCACATCGCAGCCTGGTGGTTTCTGTCGAATGGGACCTGGCCACAGCACCACTGGGCAAAGCTGTCCAAGCCGGTCCCAGCCCTTCACCACCTCTGGACATCCCACAATAGTCGTTAAGTTACTGAGGATTTCAGGAAAAATGGAGGTTTTGCTTTTTCTTTGCTTTTGTTCAGAGCCTTTTTCTTCCTGGTCAAATACCACACGTGAATTCCTGCGAGGAATTCTGGCCAAAGGATTGGCAGATGGCTTTCCCAAAAATATTGGCATCAGCCCCTAGGGAGAATTCATCACCTCCTTCACCCACAAGGAGGAAGAAACAGTGTGCTCCTTTCCATCTGAAATACAACTCCCATATGGTATCTGCAGGTCTAACTGAAATCACTACTATTCACAAAAGCTCTTTTTTTTTTCCATTAAATACCCAAACTCTTGAAGGCAAAGTGTTAAAATACAAAGATGTAAACAAAACAGAAAGAAAGGAAACACTAAAAAAATAAGAAAGGAGATTGGTGTCCGTTTCCCTTACCATTTTCTCCAGCAGGTACTGTTACAGGATGCGTTGGCACAGTATCAGAATTCACTTTTCCATTCTCAAATGTATCATTTTCAGTTTGCTGCAGCTGCCAGTTGAGGCCAAACAGATGCATTGCTGGTGGTAAAGGACACAGGTTATTTGACGCTCTTAACCGCAACGACAAGTCACACAAATAATGGCTCTCCACACTTTGCAGGAGAACAGCGAGTCATACATTAAAAAATTAAATTACAGGAGCAAGCACTCACAGACTAATAGTTCAACTTAGCAATGGCACCAAGCAATTACCACGGCTGTCCTTTAATGATACAGTGCTTTCGGTGAATGCCACTGTCTAACAACTCACCACTCTTACGTTGAGTCTTGCACCAGTCCCAAATCAATGTTTAAAAGGAAAGGGCATTAATGATGTCCTTTTCTCCATTTTTTTTTCTCCATTTTTTGGTCCTACTACAGAGATGTATCATTTAAATGAGCTCCTAAATGACCTACCAAAATAACTGATTTCACCAACCAGCTGATGGATCTGTTGATTAGCCATGAAGGGTAAACCAACGATGCAGGAGGAGACACGGATGGCGCTGAGGGTGTTTCAGGGCTCACCTAACACACCAGCACTGCTGTTGGTGGCTGCCCTGCACGTCTCTGCCCTGCAGAGCATGGCTCAGACCTGGGCAGAGCTGTGCTGCTGGGGCTCGTGGCTGCTGCACTAACCACGGCTGGGTAACGCGCAGGGAGAATCGCCAAGAACATCATGCACCATAAGCTCGTGTATTAGAAACATCAACAGCAAGTTAAAACCTTTACCTGAGCTACCTATGGGGCCAATCTGCTTGTTTGTATTAGGGGGAACTACTTAGGGAACCTAGACAGCAGCAGGGATTAATGAATGAGCCCTTCAACTAAAGCTTTAGCACAAAAATGCACAGAAAAAATATCACCATAAGGTTATGTTGTGATACACAAAGCATAGGCAATTTCTTAGTATCTGTGGTCTCCTCCCTTCACTTCCAAATAGTATATCATACCAGGAAAAAGGAATTTTATTGTAATTATTCTAACTTCATTTTGGTATAACAAGGTTTTGCTGACTCTGCAACAGCAGTTTCCTACAAAGCTGAACTCTACAAAAATACACTCAGATTTTTTTCCTGTAATAATGCTTTTTTTTCTTTTTTAAACTTTCAGTGCAAAGCACAAGGAACATAATTCACTGCATCTCATTTCTTCTGCTCCTTCTGTTCCCAACACAGATCACTGCCACCGTCAATATTATTCATTCCTTTAACCCTGATGACAAACTGTTCTTCATCCCATCCAGTTTCATCTTTCAGTCTCTCTGCACAGCCCATGGATGGGATTCTGCAATCCTTACTTCAAACTAACTCCAGTCGAAGTTTAGTTGGGGAGGGAACAAGCACTGACAAATTAAGACCCTCTCTGCCAGATCTTTGCCTAAAAACCCACCAACAAAAACAAACAAATCAAAATGCAACAAAGTCCTATTACCAAATACTTCAAAGACTGAAATGCTCACTACAGATGAAATATTCTCTTTGTTCCAAGTCTGTGACTCCACTATTACTCTTCTTTTGCAGAACTTAAATTGCCTGTCAAAGCGTGATAATGTAGAATGCTCCTTGACCCTAAAATCTTACTTCTTTTTCCCCCCCTCCCACCTCTTGTTAAACTATAAATTTGACTACTACCATTCTGGAACATTGCCAGGACTCTACCTCAGCTGAAAGTCTTATTTATATCTTAACCAGTGTTTCCCATTTGATGATCCCATCCCTTTTAATATATTCTATCAAAAGCCCCAGGGTCAAATTCTACTATCTGTTATACTAGTTCCCTTCACTGGCAGCGATGGAAGATTACAAGTATCTAAATATTTTACGATTCAAACTCAGTACATTTCTTGTCTTTAACTACGGAAGACTAAATCACCTCTCCTAACTTTGCTGGCTTCTTATCACTCAATATTTTACAGGGAAAAAAGTAAAAAGAAAAGGAAAAAAGGCAGCATTCATTCTGCCAGCTTCCTCCAGCAGTGCATCCTTCGGAACACACGCGCTCGGAATTATCATTCCCTGCTCTCTCTGCTGGCACTACGTACATGCCCCACACCTCTGCATGCTCCCCTGGGAGGCCAGGAAGGGAAGCTCTGACACAACCTTTCAGCCGTTCCCTCATAATTCAAAACAGCTGGAATCTGCAGCCTTCAAAGGCAAGGGGCACAGTGACCACGACGAGGCGAGTGACAATGACCCTTCCTTTGTCCTCATGCCAATGCGGGTCCCACTGCACTTGCCTGTCTGAGAGGAGAGTAAATAGTCCTACCCCTGGAAGATGCTCTCTCGAATCTGGCTTTGTATTAGCTGCCAAGTTCAATAAGCAATGTTTAATAGAAATGAACAGGCTGATGCACAGAGCAGTTTCACAGATTTGAATACTGGATTGGTTTTGAAGCAGGCCAAAGATGTTGCTTTACAATTCTAATGACAATGCAAATCTTACAGTGTGTGCTGATACACTAAATAATTCAACCAAGTAATCTCTTTGAGGCAGTATTGTGGAATTTAAAGAATTCTCATTTCACTACAAACATGAGGAAACAACATGAAAGGCTTAGGCCTGTTCATACAGGATCAAAACACAAAGCCCAATTTCTTGGGAGATGTGGAGCGTAACTTTAAGAGCATGGGTAAATTGACTGATTAGCTTAAGAGAAATTCTGGCATTATTTTGTCAATGTGAGGCTCATGCTTCCCAGTTTCAGATTAGAGCTGTCCTCTGCTCAGCCAATCATCTAACCAAGGCAAACATTAAACTCTCCTTGCTGTTTGGAGGACACTGAGTTACCTATTAAAAACTGTTGATGTCCCAGTGAGTCTGATTTTGCACCAGCAATGGCTCAGACCAACTGTATGCTGAAAGTCTAGGTGCTTCAATTCCAATGTTACAAACTAGTTCTGAATTGGCAGAGATAGAAAGATGCAGGGAAATACTTTGCTGACTCTAGTGGTATATATGCCAGTTTGGCTTCCTTGGGACTAGGAAAGCAGGAAGACTTTCCTCTATCTTTGGAATGAGGATATGAGAGTTGAATCTCTTCTCTGTTTTTGAGGAATTCTTTCTAGCATGTGCAAAGAAATATTCACTTCCTTTTTACAAATAACTTAATATATGAACCAAAATTAAATTAGGACTGTGGTTTGCATTAGTTAGCTACTATCTTCACCCTAAATCTAATGTAAGGCATTATTTGGTTTTGGATTTGATGCTGACTGCCATGTCTGGTTTATTCCCATCAGTTTATCATTTTTTGGTGTTAAATAATGACAATTAAGATAACAGACCCTTCCTAAAATAACTGCTCCCGAGTCTTTAATTAGGCTGCGGAACAGATGAGGGCACTGACAGCGGCGCAACGTCCAGGGCCAGCAGAGCCTATGGTGCTGGGCCTTGCTGGGAGCCCTGCTTGGCTCCAACTGGGAGGCTCCCAGCCCATAATGGTTGTGTCACTGACACAAGCACTGTCCATCCACACAATTCCCAGCTGCAGCAGTGGGGGAACTCGCCGGGGACGGAAGCAAAGAAGGGTCCTCACAACTCTAAACGTGCCCACAAACCCTTCCTTGCACCAAGACTGGCGAGGTTGCTCCCAACAGGGAGACAATTTAATCACAGAAGTGGATGATGACACCGACCTACTGAAAAGCTTCAAAGCTCAGAGGAAGGACGAGTATTTATACCCACAACAGCATCAACATGAGCACAGAATGGCTATCATTTGTCACAGGCTATCAAGTAATCTTAACATCTACCACCATTCACTTCACTCTTTGTGATCACCTGAAACTACTTTTAAAAAGTTTGGTTGACCTTACCTATTATTCTCTCTGCAATGAAAGTTTAGGTATTCTAGTTTTTAATTAGATTGAACTTATTCTTTCCTACTCAATAATCAAAACAGCAACTAAGTATACATTTCACCACATTTAAAAAAATAGTATCCAGTTCACTTTATAAAACATTTTGCAATACGCTGCTTCAGGAAAAATAAGTTGCAGGTTATTAGGCCCTTTCATTCCTTTAACGCTGCCAGCCCATTTGTCTTGTATGCTCATTTCTCGAGCTGTTATTTCTGCACTTTATGCATTCTCTTTGTAAGAAAGCTGTTCTTGAGCAAATACACTGTATTATCACTTCAAAACCGTCTTCAAGAATTTCTTCGCTAAGCCGAAAAGAAACCATTCCTTTTATTAGTAGGTGGTAAGAGAGATGGATAATTTATGTAACTATGTGACAGAACGAGCACTGTGAGAGTTAACAATTATCTGCTGCCTTCTGCCTGGATAGAGCTTTCCCTTCGCTTCCCTGCTAACGCCTTGAAAGACCTCTCCTGCCCAAGCTAAAAGAGATTCTTACAAAGAATTGGAACAGAAAACCAATTTCCGGAGCTGCTTTCCCACTCAGCAAATCCTGGGCTTGACTGGGTTTGTCTCCTCATCCATACAAACGGTAAGAGGAGGGAGTAGCTCAGAGAAGGAATTAGGCAGACGCAGCACCCGCCAGGGTCCGGAATGCAGCAGTGGTCATGGGGAAAAGAGGAATATCTAAACAGAAAACAGACTCCGCACGTAGCTGTGAGCATGTATGGAGATGCTTATTGGCATCAGGAGAAAGGAAGGACATTTTCTCCCTTTGCAGGAAAGAGTAGCAAACGCAGCGAGGAGGAAAAACGGAGCAGCCTGTTTATTGTTCAGGGCAACACTCCAGCGACCTCTGCATCGCTGCTCAGCAGGATCCACCGCATCTCTTTTGAAGTACTCTAAGTGACAGAAAGGTTCAGATGAAAAACAAAGTGTGTGGCAAATACCCGACGAGCTATGCAAGCGAAGGCACGAAGCATGCAGCTGGTAATGATGAGCTTGCAAAACCACACGCGCCTCAGCGACGCATTATTTTACAAAGCAGCCAGAGAGGAACAGGACGGGGAGCCCCGGTACAAGCCTGAAATCTCCAAAGGAAATGTCAGCGCAGGCCAGAAGTACCAGGAATTCAACAGCTGACATTTTGAATTTGGTAAATTCGTTTTTTTGCAGCAAAGGATTTCTAAAAGTGAAAGTGCATTTCAGAGGAATGGGAATGTCACAGAAATCAGCATCTTCTACATAGAAAGGGGCAGAAACTCGCTTGCCTGAGTTGGAGATAAGTTTGCAAATATTCCCCCAAACTCTTCTTATAAAAATGAGAGATGCAAAGCTAGTAATAAATAGTAAAAAGGGAAACACTGGGTCCTACTGGTAAGTAGCAGCCTCAGGGTCCCTGCAGATAAGGTCTGTGGGGTAGGTTCTACACAGAGAGACAGTGTGACACAGGGGGGAAAGTTGGCAGGAGGAACCTAGTGACCCTTCTTTCCTTCCTTGCTTGCTTCCTTCCTTCCCTCCTTCCCTCATTCCTTCCATTTTACAAGGAATGGGAATCAATTCTTATTATTCCTGAAGGTGCTTGAAGATCAGCTTCTTGCTAGGATACTGAACTCATCCTCCAACATCAGTACTGCTATGAATTCCTGGGTGCTGGCACTTCCAAGCTACGGTTTACAAACTGCTTTCCTAGAATTAATAGCACAATATATATGTGCACTTATACATAAGGTAAAGCAAGTATCATTTATACTTAGAGCCAATGCAAAAAGATTATAATTTAAACTAAGCAAACGGCAATTATTGCTCAATCTCATTGAAGGATTATCTTCTAGTTTATCTTGCTGTTGGCAACACATTTTCAAATGAAATATTTGAACACTGAAGTGGCTTTTTAAATTATCTCCCACATATTTTTCTTGCAGCTATAATTAGAAGCTGAACCTATTTTGCTCTGAAGGACCTGGCGTGGACCAGAAGATGTGCAAATCAGCTGTCACTGATTTGCATTCACTTGCTCTTTTCTAAGATAATAGGATGCCTTGGACTTTGCTGCAGATCAAATAGTGAATTAAAAACAGCTAATTAAAATTTTAAGTAAGTGAAATAAAGTTATAAACAGCAGTTTGTTATTTATTATTGCCTTTCCCAAATCAATAAAAAAAACAGTTCTTTTTAAATTAAAAATAACTTGAAAGTGCAGGCTTCTCAGCCTCTTCAAATGGTTAACCAAAAAGAAGCAGTGTATGTTCACAGGAGTTTCTGAGGCTTTATTGTGAACATAAAATATTTTCAAAATAGTATTATATGAGAACTTGGTAATACCTATTAGGATCGCCATCATAGTGACATAGTTCAGTTACATAGTAACTGAAAAAAATGTGGTCTTTTTCCATTTACCCTGAATTGCTGAATGAATTCATTGATTTTACTGCTTTACCTGCAAAAATCCAATCTTGATACTCTATTTCTCATTTTCAAGGAAACTTCTAAATAAGAAATTTGCAAAAACATCACAAAAATTGCCTAGAGAATAAACATCTAAGATGTATCACGTATCTATCATGGATCAACATACTTTGTTTGACCTCTAAGCAAAGATGCTTGTGATTAAAACACAGCTGCATTTGACCTGTTAAGCAGGATGTGTGATAGCCTCTTTATTTTTAGTACATTCACCAAAACATTGCATGTTTATCCCTCTGAACACTTGTACAGCCAGACATTTCATTTTAGCTGTCAAGCAAGCGCCTTTTCTGTAACAATGGTCTAATTCTGTCAACAGCATTATGTGAAAACAGCGAGAGCTCAACAGAGAATTTCTTACAGGTTTCTTACAACAGAAACCAGATCATCACTAAATGGGCATTTCTGGATATGAAGCACCTATTATGTTTTGTTTCGTATCTGATCGCTTAGTCTGATTATCATCCAGTGTTCTGCATTACGTTATAAATTTCAATATTGGCTAACAGTGAAGAAAATAAAACCCCAAACTGATTTACACTTTCCAAGACTGGGTTAATACTGCAGGATAACTACTTCTCCATACACCACCAAGCATTTCTTTAGTCTCCTCCATCTTAATGCTTAACTCCTTCCCTTCCCCCCTACACTTCTGTTCCGGAGAAGGGCTGAGGCTCAGGTTTGTGCTCATCTGTTTCAGATTGTTTTCCACAACTGCAATAAAAGTCTTGCCCACAGCCATGTCCTTTAAATTGTCCTCCTGATAGAACAGCAATGTTAGGAGAAGAAATGCCCGTGTATTGTCTCAACATCCATCAGAAACATCTTACTTATGCAGGTGCATCAGTGAAAGGGTGCAAACTTAGCCTTTTCTCAGTTTGAAAGCCTTATGTTACTTATTATTAGAAAAGAAAAAAGAAAAAAAATAAAGAGAAATACATCTCCTGAGAGATATAATAATAATAATAATAATAACAACAACAACAATAATATAATGAAATGGCACTATATCATCATGGATAACCTATTTGCATGTTGAAGGCAGAGAAGTGCAGTCTGATGAAAAGATTTAAGAAGCAAAGGAAAAAGAAACAGAGTCCAATTAATGTGATGTTCAAAGGACACACCGAGCTGGGATTTTATAGTATATAGTGAAATACTTGTGCTGCATATTTCCATCTCATGACTGGCTAAAAAAGATCAAAGCTTTTTATATTCCATATTAAGAGTGACAGAATATTACAGCAAACATGCAATAAGGAGAAATGTAATAAGCTTTAATAAAAGATGATAATAAGGTTTGATAAGAACTTTTGGACTGTCACCAGATCTGCAATGTAAGATGAAAGCATCTGCATGTAGAGATTGTAGTGTGTTATTTGGAACCCCACAGAGCTAAACTGTGATTAGAACTACATATTTTTCCATAAATTAGCTTTTGTTTTGAATTTCCTGCTGAGATCATATGCAAGTTGATTGAATGTGCACGTCAATATACAGCTTTTCTAATCCTTTGCTGTTTGTTAGATTTCATGATATCATCATCATAACAGCCCACTTGTAGATCAAAGGTAGATGATTGAGGCCAAAACTAAATAAGCTATGACCTCTTTACAAAACTGCACAGTGACTTAGACGTACACCGGATAATAACCATTCACCTCCAGAACTGCTTGTTTGCGTGGATGTACTTCGTACAGATCAATTTGCAAAAACAAGCAGTTTCCATTTAATTGCACATTAAAAACAGAATGGGAGCACTCGGTTGTCTCAGAGGCTTTTTTAACCTAACTGCACCTGACCTCAGTCCCTCCAATAAAAACTCGCAAGCCACGAACTATGCCCAACACTAACACTCCTGTGAAAAATCCCTGGCTTAGAAAAGTTTCAAGGCTTAAGTCAGCTCAGCGACTGCAACGATCCTCTTACTGAAATATCTCCGTTTTAGCCCATTTCCTCTGGGGACCAATCTCTAGCACCAGGATTCAAGACCAGAGACAGGAATAAGCAAGGGCAGGACTGGCTACCAGATGGAGCCTCCTGTGGTCTATGGTCACTATGTGTGTGTCCTGGCCAAGCACAAAGCAACTGCCCTTCCTCCAGAGGCCTCCCTGATGTGAGACGTGCCTTTTCCAAACTACTCCTGCGAGCTAGCATGCACCCTAAACACCTGGAAAATAATAACAAAAAGAAACACACAAAAGGCATTCGATGAGTCAGGAAAGCAACATATGCAGTACCAACAACCACGCTGCCAGCTGTTCTAAGGCCGGTGGTTTGCAAGCCAATTTGTAAGACAGTCTGTGCTTTTCTTAGAGTTATGTAAGCCTTGAGAAAAAACAAGTTACGATTGCAGTGCACGTTTGTTTCTTTTTTTTCAAAGTAAAATCAGCCACAACACTGAACTCTCAGATTCTGCTGGTGACGTTAAGTGTCAGTCTAAGTTTAGAAGTAATAGTCAGAGATAAAACTGATGGAGAATATCATCTACTCTTGTTATCACAGGAAAAGATACCGGATCAGTAACAATGATGCGTATTTTTAAATTATCAACTGCTTTTCTCTAGTTGAATTAACAGGCAGAATTGCATCTCTTCTTTCCTAACTTGAGGATGCCTGCACATCATCAGTTCCACGGGGTTTACTAACAGGAGAGACAGAAAAAACTTGCCAAAATCTTGAAAGTAAGTTAAAATCCTAAAGACCCATTTCTTGGCAGCATAAAAAGATCTGAAATGAGTCAAATCAGAACCCACTGTCTAGCAAAACGCCTCAGTAAGAACTGGTGTGAAACCTGGCATTTTTGAAGATGAAAGACAGGAAGAATAGCAGAAGAGTTTTAGGTTTTCACAAGGGAAGACAAATTTATTGAACCAAGCTACTG
>JAVCKT010033731.1:0-11008 GCA_032273925.1 Rhynchotus rufescens
ACCCTCAGCTCTTTCACATCACTGTTATTCATGGCTTGGGCTGGGAGTGAGACAAGATTAGGGGTAGTGGGAGCATTTGGAGTTGATGTATGGACAGATGGATTTGGGAGCACCTGTTTTGCTGGCATTCTATGGAAACGTGAGCCCCTAGAAGCATAAAGCCAATAGTCACCTGTTAAATGCATTTCCCCCCAGTATGGTAGGAGAATAAAACAAGTAGTAGCTTTTACACAGTGCTCAGTGTATTTGCATTAATTCTACCTGTATTCTCTGTGTTACTCTGATTTGAGTGCGTTGTTCAAAGGCTGAGGTTGTCCTTCTCATTAGAGGCAGGATTATTTTATGAGCGCCTAGAGAAGGGTAAGGTAACCAAGGAGCAGGAGATGAAAAAGTGTTGCTCCCTTAAAGCAGTAGATAGAAGTGACTACAGAGCAACTGCACTGCTAGCCCAAACGCCTGTTAATTCAATGAGAGTATTTCAGTGCTCCCATAGCTGTTGAATGAGGCCTTAAATAGGCAGTTTCTCAGGGCTCACCCAAGGGCCTGGCATGTTGTCTTGTTCGCTGTTAGCCCATTGCTGCTGCTCTCAAGCATTGCCAGAAGGCTCCTACCAGGAAACTGCTTTGTAGGAAATGCGGCTTCAAGTGAAACTTGGCAAAGGGTCAGCTCAGGTTCAGGAAAGGCAACTGGAGCGCGACTGGTTTTAGTGGGATTAGCAAGGTCCTGGCTGGACACGGAGTATGCGCCGCTTTCCGAGGTAGCGGCAGTAAATGAAAATCAATTGAGACGTCAGCCTTTCCAGAAGGAGATGGATGGAGCAATGTGTACCAGCAGGGGCCTGGAACCGGAATGACACCATTGCAGCATGAGTAAGAGCTAGGAATGAGTGAGGCAGCTGAAAACAGCAATATTTGGCCAAAAAAAGAGGGGGGGGAAGGAAGTTCATCTCACCTCCAGAGCTGGTTCTGCTCTGTCCTCATTCGTCCTCACCTCCAGGTCTGAGGATAAGGGAGACAAAAAAAGGGGAGGAATCACTGGTGCTTGCAGCGTGGAAGATGTGCGTGAGGCCTGACAAATGAGGAGAGAGAAGAACTAACCTGAAATCCCTGGAGGTCGATACGGGATTGAAAGCCCGAGCAGGAGGTAGCCTGCTGCTGCAAGGGTGCGTGCGAGAGGATAAGGGAGCCCTAGGCAGGCGCCATCTGTAATGCAGTAAGCACTAAACTGAAGTACCTTCCCTTATAATTGATTCTTCATTGCCTCCCTCAAACCCTGGATCTTTGTCTTATCTATGGCTTTTTCTCAGGGTGCTGGAACTAGATAGCAAGCTAGCACTCGGTGTTTCCCATTCCGAGCTCCCTTTCGTTGTATTTGCCTTAAGAAAGATGGCAATAATAAAGCTTCTCAAGGAAAGGGGATTGCCTGCAGCCCCAGCTAGAGGGAAGCAGAGTTTTGGCACATCTGTCTCCGTTGGCTAAAGCCCTCTGCACTCACATGGTATTTCACAAGGTAGGCAACATCGGGTGCTTGGGTGGGAAGCGTTTCACAAAAACTGCCTCCTGCTTATGGGGAAAATACTGAGTCCTATGAGTCTGTTCCTATGAGTCAAAAATGCACCAGTGACAGAGAATGAGGACACTGAACTGCCGGAGGTGAAATGAGAAAACAAGATCAGAAGAAGCCCGGTCACTGAGGATCATGTGCCACATTTCACAAGAGGAGTGGTGGGGTCTCAGCCATGCTCCAATTTGCCTAATAGCATTTTAATCATGAGTATTCTGCCTTAAAACTTACGCACGATAAATGCAGATTTTCTCTTTTTTTTAACAAAATGCTTCATTAATGCTCATATCTAGCATTCCACTGATTTGATTTAAATACTGGGGGGGAAAAAAAGAGTATCTAGAACTCAGAGAAACATTTGTTGTACATTTTTAAAGGTTAAACAATCACAAGTGGCAAGAAGATGTTGCTGCCCTGAAACTCAGAATTTTTTGTGTGTATGGGTCTACATAATTTATAAGTGATACTAATTAGCAGCAAGATGAAAGACGTGACTGCACTAAACTAGGTGTTTATTGCACTTTACATATATTTTATGCTTTGCTTGTAAGGGAAAGTTAACAGACTGAAACACCTTTTCTTGGGGTGAGGGCTGTGGAGCGGAGCATTAACCCTCAATTTACGGTAAGAAGTAGGTACATTTTGGAAATAACTGCACCAGGGGAATATCAGTACTTTAACAGGTCTGGTTTTGCACTTCTCCTTTCACGTGATGCCCCAGGATGAGCCCGTGGAGCCCGAGGGGCATCTTAAACACCCAGGCCGTGCACCTGCCCTGGGTCGGCTTTGGGCTGGCGCCTTCAGAAACAGGCAGCCACCAGATCTGGGTTTTCTGAAAGGCCCCTGGAAGGAGTTTAGACTTACTACACACTAAAGGGTTGGTGAGAAGCTCTTCTTTTCTTTCTTTCTTCCTTTCTTTTTTTTTTTTTTCCCCCGGCAATATCCTGAAGCACTGATGAAAATCCAGCCAGGTGAATGAGGTCTCATCCATCACATCTTTAATAAACATGCAAATCCTTGCAGCGCAGAGGCAGCCTTTCCCGGGGCTCCTTCCGCGCGAGCCGGCTCCCGCTGCGCCGTGGCTTCCTCCCTGCCGGGAATGCTTGCCCGCTCGGCTCCCCTGGAGCAGCGGGAAGCACAGAGGCTGTTGATCCCCTCGGCTCCCTGCTCCAGGGGAACGGCTGCTGCTGCATGGTCAGGCTCCTGGTGCTGCCCGTAACTGCAGGAGCCGGCAAGAAGGAGAAAGGAAGATGAAACAGGGATTTAGGAATTTCATGCATTTAGCCCACCCTATCCATATGGGAAGCGAGGGAGCGTGCGGTGGAGTCCCTTAAAGTTAGATGTCTGCTTCTGCACTGTTGCTTTATTTATCTTAATGCCTTTTCCCAAAGCAGAGACGAGCCCTACGCAGGGAGACTAGACGTTGCATGGAAGAGGGGGGAGCAAGAGTGAAGCTCCTAAGCTATTAGAGCCCAAGCCCAGAATGAGAATAAATGGTGACAAGAGTAAAAATAACCGTGGCAGAATTATTAAATAAGGGGCAACTTTTAAAGTGGCTCCAGTCTGGCTTCTAATTTTGTTCCCGTAATTCGATTGTGGGTTTAAATGGGCCTGCTTAGACACGGGCCGCCTGCTGAGCAGCCGAGGGGCCGGTGCGCGGTGCCCGAGGGCGCGCGGAGCTCGCGGGGCGCCTCGCGGGCTCAGCAAAGCAAGGCAGGGGCGCGGGCGCAAGAAACCCCATAGGGTTTAAGGGACCTGCCTGAGGTGAGTGTGAGGACCCCATGGGGGGCAAATTTGGGGCAGGACAGCTGCCTCCCACCCCAGCCTGTGCCAGCCTGGCTTGTCCGGCCCCTTGCTGCTCCAGAGGCTGCAGCGCGGCTCCTCTGGCTGCATCCCGGGAAAAGCAGCGGCAGCCCCCGTGCTTTTGAGCTGGGGCTCCACAGAGTGGTTTGGGGGTGTGCATGCAGGTAGGTGCACGATGCAAAGGATGGTGGAGAGAGCAACGCTGTGCAAAGCAAGGCCGGTTAAAGTTACTCATTCTGAAGATAACATCAACATAACGAGTCCGTTCAGTTTCCCCTCAGGAAGCAGAAAAGGGGACCATTTTCCTTGCAAAGGACCTTGCAATCTGCTGCCAGCGGCTCTCCACGCTCGCTCCATCATGTCCATGTCCGCCTGCAGAAAGTGAAGCCCAAACCACAGGGCTATGGAAACTGCTTCTAACTGGCTTGGACGGAGCGCAATCTCCATGGTCCCGGAAATCTCCATTGCAGCGAGCGGCCACTGCATGTCACTGTTAGGACAGAGTGGCACCGAAAGGGCACCGCAAGGCCGGGCCAGCCCTGCAACCCCCAGAGCACGGAGTGGGCAGAGAAGGGGCCTGTGCCCAGCTGGCCCAGTCCCTCACTGGGATGAGTGGGGGAGACGGGCACCTGCGGGACCGTATCCCTCCCCCGGATGCTCCGCTCGTGGGACACATGGGGGTCTCCTGGGCTGGGCGCTTGGATCGCCTCAGTGCCAGATGCCGTTCGCACAGGAGGTGGTTGCTTTAAATTGCACATGTCCCCTGACACGGAGCGGCCGGGGTTCCACTTTCCTCCTCTGCTTTCCTTCCCACGGGGATTCAGCTGCCCAGCAGCACAGCTCATCTCCACAGGATATTAAAAACCCTGAGAGATTAGCAGCGCAGGGCCAGGCATGCGGCTTGCCTTGGGCATTCATCTTGGCTCCGTAGCTCGCGCTCGCCTGTAGGAAACCTCGGCTCCTCCTGCCCCAGGGCTGCACCAGGAGAGGGGACAACCCTGCCCAGGGAGCAGGAGGCTCCCAAAGAACCGAGGCTGCCCCAGCGTGGGAAGGCAGGCAGGGCTGGTGCCCTCCCTCCCTGCGTTAGGATCCCTCCTGGATGGACAGGCCCGCGGGGAGCTATTTTTAGGTCTGAAAATTACTTTTCAGATCCAGGCTAAATTTGTCTTCCTATAATCTGAACTCCTGAAATCACAGCTGTGGGGATTATATATATAAATATATATGTATATATGTATATATAAAAGAAAAAAAGAGGAAGAAGCACAGCACATGGGCCTGTTGATTAGGCTTGCTTGTGATAGCAACCCCTCAGGGTTAATTACATTGCAGTAGTTATTCCTGCTCCTCAACCATCCCCCTGTAACGCTGCACAGCGGGTGACCCCCTTGCTGGGCACTCACAGGGTGCGCTCGGGCCCACCTCCATCCCTGGCTCACCCGGGCTGCAAGCCTGGATTTCCAGGCGTCGCTCCTCTCCTTTCCACTCGTTCCCGCTCCTGGGGAGTCCAGGAGTGGGGAGGCAGCAGCCACGTGCCCTCCAGGCTTTGCGCCTGCTGCAGGGCACAAGGACACGGAGGGGAAGCCAGGAGAAGCGTGTGGCTCGTGCATTGCTTAGCTGCAGCTGCAGTGCATTTAACCCCACTGCGCCTTTGCACCTACAGAGTTGCATGTGAAAGCACAAAAATCATTTCTACCATATCATTATCATATAATTTCTATCTTTTTCTGTCCAAAGTAAAAACGCAAGTAGGACCAGGGAGCCCTGATTTCCCAGTGCACAACTCTGGTGGGCTGCTTCCATGCAGAGCTAGGAAATATTAAAACTTCCAAACATGCTTTCAGAGCTTGAGGCTGTTTGATCCACTCCCATTCCATGGGTAAGGCGTGCAAAGTGCAAGCCTTGCCTCCCCACACTACCTGCTTCATGCCTCCCTCATCCCAGCAAGCAAAATCCATTTTTCCTTCCCAAATATCACGTGCATGAAGCGCATCTGGTGACCTCAAGCTGATGAAACTTGAGCCCCAGCCACCCACAATCACGGGGCTATGAGAGCAAAATGCCAGCAATTTCCTTGCCTCCCTCCGTCCTTCCTGGCCGCCTGTTCCTGGAATGATCAGACGGAGGAGGGAAGGGGTTAATGCCGTCTCTGTCTTGAAGCACGGAGGAGGCTGCGTGCCAGTTTTCAGGAAAAGCTGCAAGTCATCCTGCCAGGATGCAAGGAGGAGAGCCTGCCGTCTCGGGGATGCTCGGATGAGAGTGCCGCAGTACGAACACAGCCGCACCGGCACGGCGCGCGTGCGGGGAGCATGGGGGAAAGGGACACAGCAAATCTGCAGGGAGAAAGGCATAGAAAATAAAAATAAAAATAAAAATAAAAATAAAAAATAAAAACAAGCAAGAGTTCCCTAGCAGGGTTTCAAAGCGCTCTCATCTCCAGCTTTCCTATTCTACCTCCTATCCTCCCTCCCTCCTGCGTGGGCACCCAGGCCAGCACCAGCCCAGCTGAACCCGCCAGCAGCTCTGGGACTCCCCAGCAAGATCACACTGCCCCACACAGTGGCTCGAGGTGAAAAATATTAAAACTTTCCAATGCCTCTTAGCAGGAAGAGAAGTTTCCCATGCAACGCTGAGCCAGTGCATCACCAGGATGCATTCCCTGAGCCCTGGCCACCACCCTCCTTTGCAGACACATTGGAGCCTCTTGGGTGTTCATCAGCACATGCGAAGCACCTGGAAAAGCAAACCACAAGGACAGGGACTGCCTTACCCAGCAGAAATGGTCATTTCTGTGCAATTTCAGCCCCTAGACAGGCCTCAGTGCTCACTTGTGCAGGCCAGGGTTTCTGGAAAGTCCATATTCATTTTCTGTAAGTCTCTCCACGAATTTATCACACTTGAATTTTGCACCCACTGAGCTACACAGAGGGAAGTTGGTGCTTCCTTTCCCAGCTGCTTCAGGGTCCATTTTTTGGTGGTGCAAAGGAAAAAGGGAGACTTTCGCCGCTCTCACTTCAGGGAAAAGAAAAAAACCTCCCTCTCGTAACTGTATTCCACTTTGATTTTGTTGCTTGGCAGCATAAAACGTGCCCAATTAAAGGCAAGCAAAGCTACCAGTGCAATTTCCTGCCTTATAGTTTTACATTTAGAGCATATTGCATCTAGCAAGGGCCGAGCTTTTGAGGGACGCTTTGGTCAATTAAGATTAGCTGTCATTTTGCATTTATTACCATCATTTACGAAGGCTGCTTGTTGCCAGCGGGCAGGAGGAGAATACAGTGCACAAAATAAATAGATAATTGGTGGTGAAGCTCATCAGGGCCCCGATTTCCATCCCCTTGTCATCTCCAGCACGGCTCTAGACTGTCCTGTGAGTCAGCAAAGGGTGCTGGAAAACCGTCACCTCGGCACTTCATCCCACACGCATCCCCTTATCGGCCTGGCGTGAGTCAGGGCCGCATGAGCAAAGTGACAGCCGCCACCTGCGGGGAAGACAGCACTTTTTTTCCTTCCCTTTTCTCCCACCTGGTAGTCATTTCTGGCTCATCACCAGCCTGGGATGACCATAGCAGCACCTGCAGCCTGTTTATCTCCCTGTGGGAGGGAAGGGGAACTGTGGATCATGTGCTAAGTGCAAATGGGGCTGAAGAAAACAGCAAAAAAAAACAACCAAACAAAACAAAAATAAGAGGAAGCGTGGGGAAGATTTAAAACATAGACATTTTTGATGTTGCATGGTATGTGCGTCTCATGTCCACGGTGATCTTCAGTAGAGATGAAATAGCTTGTTACTCATGGACAGCATGCAAAAAATGTTGTGAAGGAGGAGAGGAAGAAGGAGCGGATAGGGACAGGGAGAGGAGAGATTATTGGGTTCCAATTGCTTAACATCTTCCTCCTGTCTCAGGAGCGTGAGGAACGAGCAGGCCTCAGGAATGGTCCTGGCCTCTTCCCTGCCGCCTTTCCATGCGGCTCACGACTAGGCCGCGTCGGCTGTTGGCAAAAGGAAGTAAAAACCATCGCATTTTTGAAGGGACTTTATGTGCCCCTATAGGTCTGCAATTCTCACAGGGCAGTGGGATTGGGAGCAGGTGCCAAGGGCCTCCATCTTGGCAACACAAGGCTCAGCGTGAGGGGGAGGCCAGGCGGGTCCTTGCTTCGCCCCCACAGCTACTCTCAGCCCAAGGTGGCTCTGGGAGGCCCTTCCCTGGTGGTGCTGAGGGCAAAAACTGGCCAACAGAACAAAGGGGTTGTGTGGTGGGGCAGTTACAGCCTTTCCTTGCCTCTAGAGAGAAGGCAGCGAGGGACTGACGGGCATGTGGCAATTCTCTGGCAAAATTACAGCACTTGCTCTTCTGCGCAGAGGATGAATTTTCAAATAATTGGCGAATAAATTGGATAATCACCTTGAGTTAGACGTACTTTGGAAATGCAGGCTTGAACAAATTTAGCACCCATCCTCAGACTTTCTCTTCCACGTGAATGCTGGGGAGGAAACATGTAGGTGCTTGCTCGCCCTTCATTTATGGTCCAAGTGTTTTGTCCAGGCTGTGTTCAGGGGCTTGCCAAGGACAGAGGTCAGCTCCTTCCTTCCCCCTTGTCCATCCCCAAAATGCCTTTGAGAAGGGATGATTCAGAGAAGCCCTCGGATTGCAAATGTCAAACGGGAAGGACCATGGAGGAGGTGGAATTGCCCACCTGCTTGCCTGGTGAGTATGTGTGCAAGAAACCCTGGGGAGAAGAGGCGAATAGGAGAATGTGCCAGGGAGGGCAAGGTGGCCCCAGCCACCACGGAGGATGCGGGTCTTGAGATGTGGCTGCTCTGTCTGCTCCGGTAGCTGTGCTACGAATGAGCACGGCCCAAAATCTGAGGGCAGGGAACGTAACTAGCACCCGCGCTCTCCAGCTTTAAATCACTTCTTGTTCCGCCCAGCAGCGTCGTTTTCTCATTTCATGGTCGCTGTGCAAACCTGACATTTTCAACATGTGGAAAGGAAGAAACTGCTCAAACAAAAATGCTTCCGATGGAAGCATATATTAAAAATAATCAATATTGCACATGCAGCAATCTGCCCCTCTCCCACTGCTGCCGTCAAAATCTGAAGAAATGCGAAGAAGAGTAAAAGGTTTTTTTCTGTTGTTGTATTTGTTTTTGTTTTAAGCCATAGTTAAAGCATCCTCAAATCTCAGACTTTGCCTGGTGCCGATAATATCAGAAAAATTAGAAAGGAGTTAACTAGTTATCACTCAGAAACCAGATTCAGCCTGTGTTGGCCTAAAAGCCTAGTGAAAATGTCCTGCTCATATGATTATGTCACAGTGTCACTAATGAGCAGAGCTAAGGCTTGTTGGTCTTATCAGATATATGACTCCCTGCTGGGAACACGCTTGCTGCTGAGCTTAACCATCCTTCTGTATTTCCGAGATTTATAACACTGCATTTTGGCAAAATGGAGGTATGCTGGTGATGTTCTCCCTTAACTTACTGAAATGCTTGCGCTGCCCTATTCTGCTCAATGTCCTGGGCTTTTTAGTTTTGCTGAAGTCCGCCCATGATAGCAACAAAGCAGGAAATGGTGCTTGGATAGTTATTTATCAAGATGATATGAAGCATTTTCACACCTTTTTGCATAACATGGGGCCTCCATGCAGCTGGCTCGTAAAGAGGCTCCAGGCTCTTCCTTAGCCATGGTTCTCACCTCATGGGCTTTAAGAAGAGCACAAGAATCTGCCTTCTTTTTGGCTGCCTTTCGCCCGGGCTCGGGATAGCTGGTGTTGAGGATGCCTTGGAACAGGGATGTGGGCAGCAGTGACCGGGTGCAGCCCTCGCTCTGTCCCTGCCCGTGGTGTGTGGGCGCTGACCCCCGGCCAGGCAGAAGTGCTGACCAGGGTCCTCCTCCTCCTCCGGTTGCTCTCCAGCAGTAATGCACATGTGCCTTGTCCATAAATATATTATTTTGTGTTCCTGCCAGCCCAGACTAATAGGGCTAATGTTTCCTGAGGAGCAGCCCAAAGCTACATTAGCCGCAGATGTTTGATTGATTTAAAACAAAGAGCCCGACCGCCAAACTGCTCCATATGGTTTCTCTTCCTGTCACTTTGCCTGCAGGGTTATCTCTGAAATGCAATTAAGGTGCTTAAAAGTACATTTTCAGGAAGATGCAGAATTGATGAGGGTGGGTTTGCCGATGGGTGCCTCCAAATTGTTAGCGCAAGAGTGAGGAAAGTCATGCCCTACCCTTTGGAGCTGCACACATGGTTTTTCCACTTACATGAAGGTCTTAAATAGGGGAACAGGTCAAAAAAAAAAAAAAAAGCCCCCATTGTGAAGACTTTGCCGAAGATGTACTCTGCAAGTACTTGTGTCTCCTGATATTCTGCTCATTTATTATTGAAGTGAAATGTTTCTCTAATTAGATATTTACTTTGGAACTTAAGTGCTGCAGAGGTTTCACTCAACCTCGCCTCTCTCCAGGCCCTGCTCCTTAGACTGCTCCTTAAGCACCAGAGACAAAGTCCATCCCTTGTGTAGCTCTGCTGAAGTCCCAGCTCTTACAGCAGAGATGAACATGGTTCTGTGCATCATTTTCCATGAGAGGGAAGCCCTTCCCATCCCAGCACCAAGAGGCACCAACTGTGCCCATCAGCACTGACGAGAGACCCGATGCCCAGGCTGCCAAGCTCCTTGAGGTACCTCCTGGCTAGCCAAAATATTCGTGGATTTGAGCAGGGAATCCCAAGCCATCAAGCAGAATATTATTTGGTTCATCTTTTTTTTTTAAAATAGAGAAATATTTGCACCAAGTCTGAACATTCCAGATAGCAGCACGTGTTATAAATAAACAGCAGCTCCTCTATAAGCACAGGGTAATTATCTGGTGCTTTAATGTCTTCAGACTAGACCTCCGTTAACCTTGCCCTCACCTCTTGCAGAATTAAAATGCTAAGGTACGCGGCAATTCATCACAGAAATTCTTGGTAACTTCAAGTATAATTGCTAAGTAATCTTCAAGCACATGTAATTACAGTGCCCGATTAATCTCATCATGAGTCTCAAAGCCAGGTTGTTTAATGGGCCTTATCTCTAAATAAACTTGAGTGCATATCTATGCATATATATGCATGTGTGTGAGCCTGTGTGAAGAGGAGGGAAAGCGAGAGAGGCCCTCAGAAAAACCTCTGTTTTAGCAGCCTGTGTCCTCCCTCACTAGGTATCTGTAGAAACATTACCCTGCTTATTTCATTGCCCTTAAATTCACATGCACAAGCAACATTACCCAGATCTCCATAACCATTAAAAGTGATTTTTTTTTTTTTTTTGTGGAAAACTGATTATACAAACTTGCTTGCAGTGCAAATGTTGTACTTCAGTTACGAACAGGAAAAGATGCTCTTTTTTTTTTTATTTATTTTTTTTTCATACCACCCCTTCTGCAAAATTATCCTGAGGTCTGAAACCTCAGCTAAGGGAAATTTTGCCCAAAAATCTCTGTCTGGTCATGACGAATGTTATAGCAAGCGGCCAAGCAGTGAAGGCCTTTGGTGCTTGGGAAATACATTTGTGTACCATGGCAGGTCATGGGAAGCGTCTTCCTGTCGCACAGATTTCCCCCAACGTTTGCCTCAGTCATAACGTGGAGAT
>JAVCKT010033732.1:0-16797 GCA_032273925.1 Rhynchotus rufescens
GAAGGAAGGAAGGAAGGAAGGAAGGAAGGAAGGAAGGAAGGAAGGAAGGAAGGAAGGAAGGAAGGAAGGAAGGGAGAGAATAATTGCACTTAAAAAGTGCTGTATCCAATAAAAGCTCTGGATTTTCCTAATGGACCGTTCAGATTTCTCCTTGAGCCTGGGGCTCATGCAGAGTGAATCCTGCTGCAAGAGGGGGTCCAACTCCCCCACATATTGCAAATATTCCCGTGTCCCCATGTGCCACACTAGCATCAGTTGCTCTTATATATACACTGAGTGAATATTGCAGAAGATGACTTGTGCTGGCAGATGTCTGAGTAGTTTCGAGGCAAATGGGAGATCTGCCTGGCATTTATTTCTTTTTAATTTAAACAAAAGTTTCAGAGGCTTTTACCAGCCTGGCAAAATCAAGGGAAAACCAAAAACACCCTGCAAGCTTGTTAGCAAGTGGGCTGGCTTTAATTTCAGAGGGTGGCTTCTGCTGTAAAATCCCAAGGAAGTCCTTGCAGCCCCAGGAGTTCCTCTGGATCAGCTTGAGCATAATTGACAGCATCTGGCTATTTTCGCTTTATCATAAGTATCCAGACAACTATCAGATCTGAACAAACAAATAAACCTCAGAATGCTAACAACAGTGTTAATATTTGTGAATATTTTTATTGTTTTCTTCTTTAACTTCCACCACAGCTGCAATCAAATTTATGCTTTTGAGGCTTCTACTAGAATCAGAGGATATATTTGGTATTGAGAGTGTTTACTATTTTCATCAATTTAAACTTATAAAATGAAAAGCATTTCTGTTTTGGCAAGATGACCTTGGGCAAGTTATTAGCTGTGGTCGTTGTTTAGTGCACAGATAAAGAAAATATGTCCACAGTTTACAGTCCCAAGGCCTCTAAACACATCATTATTTTTTTTCCCCAAACTTCAGTCTTCTTAGAAGATTTCTAGAAATGTTGTCATCAGGATGTCAATATACACAATGTGCTTCTCTCTCAAATTCTGGGCGAGAATCGCTCCAAAGGGCTGCCACAAAACAGTAGGAATATATAAATTGTGACTTTCCTGACACACGTGTGTGTTAAGCTGCGAATTTATGAGAGCCAGGGGATTGCAAAGGTGTTGAACAGCAACTGCTTGGCAGAAAGCTGCGTGCCAGAAGACGCTAGCAAGTTAGATGAATAACCACACGTGTTGCATGCAAGACAGTTGCATGCAAGTGCAAGAGGGATGCAAGCTCCATATTCTTGCTTTTAATTGCCCTCTTCATTATATCCATCAAACGCCAATTTGAGCTATATTTCGTAATATAACCTTGTGGGTGAAAAGGAGGTTTTTTTACCCTGCACTTCAGTCCCAGTGCCCTGCGAACAGCCCGAGGGAAGGAGTATCCAACAGTTAGCCATGCTGGTTTGATAAAACTTGCTAATAACACCCTAGCTGCATGGGTGGGTTCAGCCTTCGCTAACCGCGGCGCGTACCGGCTCGTGTGACATGTGTTGCAAATAAAATCGCCCCGCTTTTGCTCCTGGAAGGATGTCATTAGAAGAGGTGGGCTGCAGTGCTCGCCAGGCCAAGGCTTTGGTGCAAGGTCCTGCTGTAGATCCCTCGCTGAGCAAGACGGTATTTTCTCCAGTTTGGGTAGGAGATCTCCTGGTTTTGGGGACTCATATAATGAAACCTCCTACTAGCCAAAGCTTTTTGGTTGTTTCATTCGCCCTGCTCCTCTTCTTCATATATTTGCCCCAGGAATCTCCAGGGCTCTGCCCTGCTCTGAGAGCAGGAGGAACCCTGAACAGGGCTGGATAACTGCTATTTTCTAGATGTTAATAGAAGTAAACATCTCTCTCCTTTTTTTTTTTTTTTTTTCTTTCTTTCTTTTTTCTTTATTTTTATACCTACTGGCAAAGCAAACCTTGAGCTTTTTACCCAGTTTTACCCAGGCACTGAAATTCCCATGGGAGGGCCGTGCAGCGTCAAAGATCCGAGCCTGTTTTCACAAGGGAACAAATGGCAGGACCTCAAAAAAAAAAAACCTCCCCCCCAAAAAAAAAAAAAGAAAAAAGGAGAAGTGCAGGAAAAATAAAAAGAGTCATATGGAAAGAGAAGCCTTTAAAGGAAGCCTTTTAGTTTAGGCTTATGCTTTCTATAAGGCCAGCTCTATGGGATTTGCTTTGCTTCTTATCTTTCCCTGCTCGCTTTTCAAAGCTGAGGTTGAATTCAGCAGGAGGAATTTGGAGCTGGGGGGGGTCTCACTGCTGACCCAGACCCAGAGGGGTCCCACCACCATCCCAGCTGCTCCGCGTTGCTGGTGATGGCCCTTCCGAGGATCAGAGCCGAGAAAATCACTTTTTGCATCAGATAAGTGCTGTGACCTCTGCAAAACTTGGGGGGCCAGAAGCTGGGGGGCTGCAAGAGCAGCATTTTTGTTTAGTTTCTTTTTTTTCCCTTTTTTTTCGTGCTGTGAACTTGCCAGGGAAGGGAGCACGCCAGCAATAAGCCCCCGTATCCCGAGCTGCTGCCCTGAAAACCTCAGCGCACTTTCTGTTCACCACAGTGGAACATTCATTCTTAAAAGGAACTTAAAGAGGCAAAGCTTCATTTCCTGAGATTTAAGGAACTTTATTAAATTTTCCCCCTCCCCTTTACTGCATTAAGAGTTGGCAGGGGCTTTAGAGCGGGAGAAGCAGCTAGAGTGTGAAAGGGCTTTTTAGAAACAAATCCAAACCATCATTAACTTTATAAAGGGAAAGTCAAGGGGAGGAAGACTTCAAGCCATGACAGGTCCACCATTATCTAAGGTGTGCAAATGAAAGCCCTTTCTCTTTGCTTGTGGCACGGTAGTGGAATGAATTTTTTATCTCAGAAACCCCATGGACTGTGCAAAGAAACGACCACAGGAAGCGGTTTGGAACAGCTTCTGGTCAGCTAGCCCTCGTCCAAAAACCCGATTGCTCAATGTTGGCGAAATTAATGCGTGGTCGGTAGAAATGCCCTGTGGATGAAGAGGAACAGTTAGCACCTTCAGGAGAACTTGAGCAGAAAGGGGAAAAAAAGCACCTTTGAAGAGCTGGATTTTATTGGCGCCGGGTTCTTCCAGGCCTCCTCCCTGCACGGGAGGTCAGTTTTATTTTTCTTCTGCAGTCTCTTTGTTGTAGCTTGAATGTGCACGGGAAGGACAGGAGACCTTTGAGGAGAAGGCAGATGCAGGGAGCAGGTCCCCAACCTTCTTGGCCGGATTGTGTACGCATGGGGGTACCTCCAAGAACATCAGTGGTAACCACTATTATAGAAATAATGATAATAATGATCGTTTCAGAATCCGCTGCTCCTCTCAGCAGTCACAGAGCGTGTTCGTATCGGATGTGTGTGTGGGCACCGATCCCCAGGGACCTCCCCAGCGCAGACCGGGATGCAGCTGCACATCCACAATATATGAATGTTGTTGTAAGTGATGCATTCAGTAGAAGGGGAAGGTGCAATTAGCCCTCGTAGCTTCTTCTCCCTTTCTAGGTGACCCTCCTGCCCGCTCCGCCGCAAGGCTGCTGACACAGAGTGCGGGCTGCAAAACATGGAAAACCCTTGTTTTTGTTTTGTTTTGTGTCCTGCTGCAGTCACTGGATTATGAAAGCTTTTCCTTGAGCTTGCTTTTTTTCCCTGGGAGTTGACCTCTTGCAACTCTCAGCCAGCTTGCTGTAGGTATCCTGCTTATTTCCAGGGTGAATGGGTGCATCAGGACCATGGTGTTGCTCATGCACAGAAACCTCCTTATCCTCATAACCAACGGCCTGGATTCTGCCCTAGCTTTGGATCTACCTTTCTGCAATTTCAACCACGGCTTGAGGGACCATCCACCTGCAGACAGAAGCTTTTCTGCCAGTTACATGCACCGCCTATGGATAATTTGACATGGGCTGCTTAAAAACAATAAATAAAAGAGATTGTTTTTAAAGTTTGTGGCTGCATTTACTTGCTGAAGCTTAGATATATATCTCAGCAATTAACAACCCTGCAAGTCCCCTCTGGATACATCCGCGCCTCTGAATCCCACACCCCGTGTGCTCCTGTCCACGGCTCCCGACGGAGAGAGGGAATCAGCATGTGTGTATCATTAGTCATTTCCCCCCTTAGGAAAGTAATAAGGTTTTTTAGCATTGTGAAATGCTTTCTCTAAGGCTGGTACATAAAGCTTTGATTATCCCTCGGTGCATTTCACTCCATCATATATGAAAACCATAGATTTCCTAGATTGACTGCTTTAACTTGCAGTCAGTTCAGAGTACTTAACCAAACATTTTCTATAATGAAAAAACATATAGCCAGAGGAAGGGACTGAAATCAGTTCCCCAGTGTTTTGTTTCCATTTCTGCCACCGACTTTCTGTAGTTTTGGGCAAGTTTCTTTTATTTCTTTCGTGTGCATGTCCTCAGTGCCCTCTTCTTGCATATTCCCAATGGGCTCAACTGGATCCAAGAGGGTCCTGAATGTGCAATGGTTTAAAACGGTTTAAAAACTGAGTTTTTAGTTGCCATGGGCAGGGTGACCGATTGCACTAAGAGACCACAGCTTTGGCATGATTCTGTCCTAATTTGCCCCAAGATGACAGCCCTCCCCTGCACTCAGCCTCAAGGCTGGCAAATGCAAAAAAAAAGGGATTATTTTCTTCTGACTCTCCCACTTTCAGGGAACGATAACCCGGGAGCCGCTCGGGCTGCGCTCGTCTGCAACAGGTTTGGCAGCGGTTCATCGCTTATGCATTCAGAAATAGCAAGTGAACTGTTAACTCGCCAGTCTTAATGAATATCCAACTTGTCACAGGCTCGCAGGTCACAGGAGAGCTGCTGTAATGCACGGGATTATTTTACTCAAATTGCACCTTTCGTTGAAGTTTTTCCCAGGACAGCAGTAGAAAGAAATACTGTATTTTAGACCTGAGATACTCTGGGACAGCTCTTTGACAGTGCCTTACATAATTTTAGCCATATAACTTGCCTGTTTTTTGCCACTGGAAATAAACCTGCATTTTCACACACACCAATTTTAATATTTTTTTCATATAAATTAAACAAAAATGTCTGTTGGGATTCTGCCTTTTTTATTATTGTTCTTAGAAAGTCACTGAGAAAATGAAAGAGTTATTGTTAGGGGTTAAGCAGAGTGATGGAAATCCATTCCAGCTGAAAACTGGCGCAAGAGTTCAGCCTGCAAGCAGAGTTTGTCATTTTTCCCTGCAGATTAAGAGAAAAAAAGTACATTTGGCTATGTTTAACATTGAGGAATGCATAAAAAAAAAGGAGAGGGAGAGAAAGGGAGAGAGAACAGATATGTTTGCATGATTTATGGGAATCGAGCAACTTCAAAACAGCACCGTGTTGTGACCTGTTGTCACGAGAGGAAACAACAACAAATAAAGCAGCTAACGATTCGTGAGGTTCATCACAGCACTACCGAGGAGCTGCTTTTTTTTAGTTTTGAATTGTCCTGAAAAATCTCAGCCCTGGTATGCACCGTTCCCAATATGACGGAGTACCGTTAAAAGCAACAGTGGGATACATTCCCAGCGGATTTTTACTACCTCTATAATTTAGGTTAGGAATATCTGTTGAAGTCGATGGAGCTGCCTCGTATTTTGGTCTATCCCATGACACAGCTACTTAAAATTACTACATATGATTCACAGGCTTTGCGCTCCCTTGGGCTTAGATGGTGCCAAAGAAGGTTTCTCTGGCTTGTCTCTCAGTAATAGGCACAAGTTTGTATTTTTATTTTCTTTAAGCTACTGTTTACAAAGACGGATCTCTCCCAGCCCGTGTGCAAGCGGCTGAGGGTTGAGCAATGCGAGAGACCTCCCGGGGCTCTTGCGGATGCTCTGCTGGGCAGGGCCATTTTCAGCATTTGGGATGCTGTGAATTTGGATCCTGCGCCTGATTCCCCCATCCTTACCCTGGCAGCGTCCCCAGGACAGACATTGCACAACCTCACCCCTTCCCTTCTTCTTCCTGCCAATATCCCCCCAGTTTTTGTCTCGGATAAAGTGCAAAACGATGCTGGGCAAATCCAACAAGAGTGATGCATATCTGCTCACTTGATGCTTGAGAGAAATACACGTCCCAAGCTTCGCTTTTGTTTTCTGCTCTGGTTCCTTAAAAGGAGTCTATTGGCAGCAGGATCTGTGGGAGCAGCGAGTTTGCAGCAGCCCTGGGATTTCCACAGAGGAAGAATTTCACATTCACAACCAAGAGGGTTTGCATCAGGAATGTTTTTTTCCTAAACGATTGCACTCGATCAGAACACAAGACGGCCCTGGGGGACCTCGGTGTCCAGTCAAAACAGCTCGGATTTCACGTTTCAGTGAGTGGACACCAGAGCAATGTGTGCAGGAAAGCAGAGAAGCTGCTTTTAGCAAAACAGCGGTCTTGGGAACCAGCGGGACTTGGTAGGAGCCGGGAAAAAGCTTCTTCCATCTGCTGAGGCCAGGCAGACAGCGAGCACGGCGCCGGAATAGGGAAGAGTATCCAATGCGTGTGGAAGGGAAAGTGAAGTGGTTTCTCTCTAAGCACGAGCCTTCATGGGAAATTTGCTCCAAAGGCTGCGTAGAGAATGCTGGCTGGTTTTCCATAGGAAACCGTAGGATACTTCATGACCTTGGTGCTCTTTGAGGGATTATTTTTGTGTGTGTGTGTCTGTCAGTGCTTTTCTGTGCGTCTGGGTTGGTTTGCTTCGGTTTGCTTAATAAGCAACTGATGGGAGCAGTTTGAGCCTGGGGTTTCTGTGTGTCTCGCGTGGCATTGCAGCAAAAGCCTCCTACAACCTGCTCTCCTCTTAGTCCCTGCTTGGTTCCATAATTCATATGTCAAAAAGTAAAGCCCTTATTTGTGCCCTTCTGCAGGCTTGCTAGCAACATTCGTGGAGCTATAAATAGGCATATTTAAGAGGGAGAAACAGAGACACACCTTTAAAGTCCATTGAAATATTTTGGACCGTGAGAGCTTTCAAAGGAAGGACAGAATGGAAAAATAAGAGATATTTTGCTTTAAAAAAATAGCAACTATCCTTCCTAAATAGGGACAGTTGGCATCAGTACCTCCTCCTTTGCTAAGGAAGCCCGTCCCAGCCCTTGCTTTCGGACCCATTTCATATTAAAAATAGCGCATGGAAAATTTTTCTCTCAGAGTTTCTTGCCAGCGGACTGCTCGGCCGACTGGACTCTGGCTTTCAAGTGACTAATTTAGAGCAAGGCTCGAGCAGAGAGCGCTAAACGATGGCGTCATCTGCTGCTTGGCCACATCCAGGTAAAACAACGTGCTCTCCGAGAGGAAAGGCTTCATCGAGCTTAGCACAAAGCTGCCAGGTTTGATGGCTTGCTGCCAAAAAAGAGCCAAGCAGGTAAAATCGCAAGCACTGTTGAATTATTTTCAGGGATGTGAATGTGGCTTGTGGTGCTTGGAATTGGAACTTGGCTCTGGATCCGTGTTTTGGGGTTCTGGTCAACCCCAAATCCTTCAATGCCAAAGTCAGTGGGGATGCTGAAGGCAGGGGTGCCCCAGGGCTTATCTGCGTGATCCTATTAGCAAGTCCCACCACATATGGTACCTGTCCCCAGGCTCTTCTCTGGAGGTGATGAGAATCCCACCTCTTACTCTGTTTTCCGTTTTAAGGCAATTTCTGCCCTCTGGGTTTGCGGGACAAACTGTGACTCTGTGACATTAGGTGACAAAGAAAAAGCCTTCCAAATGCCCTCACTTTTGCCCATTTGGATCCATTCCACCTCCCTTTTTCTATCAACACATTTCATTCTTTAGAGCATCAGTCAGAGATTATCTCAAGGGGCCAGGATATAATTTCTTCTGCTTAAATCAAGTTAATCTTGCTACAAGATTAGCTACAAATAAATGGGGAGCTCTAGATCAATCACATATATGTCTGTTTTTGCCAGAAAAATAAGGGTAGCTGAGGTATGTGGTGATACAAATGACAGAGGAGCCCCCGTTCTCCAGAATACATAGAGATTTGGGTGCTTAGAGTCAGCTTTTCAAAGGTATGCCAAGCTTCAAATAACCACAAAGTGAAAATATCGAAAGCAGCTTGATTTTCACAGAGATTTTAGTGGAGAGATTTTTTTTTTTTTGCCATTTTTTTTCTGGCGTAGGAGCAGCAGTTGTTTCCTTTCTGATCAACAGAGGACAGTGTTCTTATGTTCAGAGCCTGCAGCACGTCGTCACGCAGCAGCAGGCTCCGGCACAAACATCACACCACGCACTGGAAAGCTGAGGAGAACTTAAAGGCTCTGCCTTACGCTTTTCCTCTGGGTAGAATTCAACCCTGTCGCTATCTTCGTGATGGAAATGGGATAAAGAGGCGCCAAGTCTTGTAAAATCTGGTTTACTCCAAAAAATCTGATTTACTCAGACTGTCACGAGATTTGGAATTGCCATAAAACCTCATCATTTCGCCAGTTAATAAAACACTCAGCAGAAGAGACTGTTACAGGCCAGCCCGAGCTTTAGGGATGAGCGTTTATTTATTAGGGCAATGCAAAACAGCACTTTTGATACGGCAGAAAGGGAAGCACCTGAACCCTGGTGATTTGCAATTCCCTGATATAGAAAAACTGTCTGTGGGCTTTTATATCTGTGGGATTTTACATCAGTAAGTAATTCAGTGCAGAGAATGCCACAGGAGCTGTATCCCTGGGATTTCTTTATTTTTTTGCATGGCATCCCTTTGTCTTGTGCCCTGCTATTCCCGCACCCAGGAAGGAATTCCCACTTGCGGCAGATTTTCGGCGCAGGGATGATCCCGGGTCGGAGCTGGGTCACTTCTCCTGGCCATAGGCAAAAGTAATGAGAAACGAGGCTTTCGGCTGAAGCCACGCCGGGTGGGAGGAAATTCCTTTGCTCCAAGGCCCTGTAGGGTTCCCTGTATCAAATTTCGCAGCTCGGGGAGCAGAGCTGGAAGGGAGGAGCACATCCAGCCCATTGCTCTATTTATTTGCAGTGTCTTTTGCCCCCACAAATGTCAGCTCACCCCGTCCGCCCAGCTCGCTTGCTGTGCAGGTTCAGCTGACAAGAATTAGACAAAATATCCATCCCCGCAGCCAGCGGTGGGAAATGCTGCTAAATTGGCTCAGGATGGGTTCATACCTTCTAGGAGCGTTCAGCTGAAATCAGCGTTTTCCCTTCTTTGGAGTGAGGGATACGGCGACCTATTTACTGGGGTTTGGTTTATAAATGAGTTCCGAAGCGAGGGGGCCAGAGACATTTAAGATGGAATCTGCCCTGGGGATGGGAGGCCTTTCCATGTCCACATTCCCCTAGATTTCTACAAGCTGCTCGCTTGGATTCAGGAAATGGGTTTGACGCAGAATACGTGGTCTGAGCCCTGAGGAATCCAAGCTTACCCCAATTGCCTCTCCATTGAAGAGGAAGGAAGGAAGTCCCAGCCGTTTTCCTTGGACATCGATCCCGATGTGTTCCTCAGACATTGCAGCCGTTGCTCTTGGAGAGCTTCGGCACCAAATTCCCAGCATGGTCTGGCCCACCGTTGGGCTCCCCATGTGCAGCTCGGGACAGGCTGTCTCCGTGCCGCATCCCGCATCCCGCCGTGCTCCAGGGACGTGACGAATTGCTCCTCCAAGCAGTGGCAATTCCATGGCTCGCTGGGCGCCACCACTCCGCATTTTCACTCCAAGATAATCGAGCTATTACCAGGACCACATTGCATCTGCCCATGGACATGGGGCCGTGTAACTCCAGCACCTCCCAGGGACCAAGGGAGGGAGGATTTACAGGGAGAGAGGTATCCCTCTTTAAATTCCAGGTATTTTCGAGTCGTTCTGTCTCCCTCATTTCTATTGCTGAGGGAAATCATGTCTAGAGGCCCAGCTCGAGCTGCAGTGGAATGAGCTGGGATTTTATCTTTGAGTATCCCATTTATTTTATCTGGCTTCCCACGTTCTGGGATCAGTTCCTCCTCCTCCTCATCTGTGGTTTATAACAGCCACAGGCCATTGCAGCTGATAAAATGCTCTGCAATAACCGAGTCCTGCTACAACCATGACTTTCCCGCATGGTCCCTTTCCTTGCATCCCACTCACGGAGCCAGGATCCATCTCCTCTTTGCAGCTGGGATGCCAGTGTCCCATGGCATGCACCAGAGCAGTCTCAGGATGAGTTTCACACCCCATCCCCACCACGGATGGGATTTCTGCTGGCCACAGGCTGTCTTGGGCAGTTATCTTGCAGCAGGAATTGCATTTACAGCTGTTCTGGGGCCCATGGAGAACCTATGTGCCTTTACCAAAACCATGGAAAAAAACCATGGGGCAAAAAAAAATAATATTTTTTTAAATTTAAGCTCCTGAGGCTGAAATGATCTCGTGTTCTTTGGCTTTTTCAGCCAATTGTATCACATCCACAGAATTATCTGTGGTGATTAAAATAATAGTCATAATTAAAAATAAACAGGGCAAAGAATGAGATGCCAAGTCCGGTGTGCCACCAAATCACTTAACAGACATTAAATACTGCTGTGTATTATAGAAAGTCTAATTATCCAAGGAATTTCATGCAGTTGTCTCCCTTTAACCTTCCCACCCCATTCTTCTCCCCTCCCTCCAAAAGAACTCTTGAAGTGAAATATTTATGATTTTAATAAATTAAAGAACATGGTTAATTAGCTCCATCTTCAACACCCACCAGGCCGTTAAAGTGACCGAGAATGCTGGCATTTAATATTGCTGTGGCCATTGAAGCAGCCAAGCGTTTGGTTGATGAGATGATGGGTGCACGTTGCCCTTGGGGTGATTTCAAAGAGCCAGTTGGCTTGGTGAGCTTGGGCTGATGCACCTCAGATTTGATCAAGCACTGCTGGGCATGCATAAAATTTATCACCTAAATAATAATAAGCTTTAGATTGAGGCCCAGAAGCAACAACCCTGCTCCCAAATGGTCGGTCTCACAATAACATCCATTTGTGGAGACCTATTTTGTTTTTCCAACAATAATCAACTCTAATCCTGCTATGGAGAATGGCTTTATCTAGTCTACATGTGCCCTGGCGTTTATCAACAAAATTTGTAGTAGAATAAAGAGAATGATTAATATTTTCTAACTTTTGTGGTAGAACATAGTTAATTTCTTGCTATATTTATGTCAAAGTGGTATTTTATCTTTTTTTTTTTCCTACACAAGCTTTCACCAGACAAAACAGATCAAATGGCAAATTCCTTGCACTCATCGTCACTGGCCTGAAGTGACGGACATTGTTAATTGAAGGTGTCAAAATAATTTACTGCAAGTAATTAAATAAAATGGCAGCTTCCAAAGCCTGCTGAATTTCGATCTGAAGTCAGTAATCGGTGCCATAATTTAAAAGCACCTGACAGAAGCTTTAATTAGGGAACAAAAAAAAATGTGAGGAGCCAGTGAAGCCGTGTGATGGATGGTGGAAAGAGGGGGGAGATACCTGCTTGTGTCTCTGCTGCAAGATCCCACACAGCTGGTTGATGCAGCATCGTGCACAGACCCGGCACTGCTCAGGATGGATTTGCACAGCCCAGGGAATGCGAGAGGACAGACCCGCATCCATATGTTCCTGGGAGGGAAAGTTGTTCCAACCTTAGCTCGTGGCCCTTGGTTTCCACTTGGAGCTATCTGAGAAAGGGATATCGCTGGCTGCCCATGCGCCTTGCTGGTAGGAGGATGGATTTTGTCCCAGCACAGCTGCAGGCAGCACTTGCAATGAGTTTTCAGTGGGCTTTGCATTTGAGAGCAAACAACGGGCTCGGTCCCTTTTGGCCGCGCTCCGCAGGCATTCCCGTGTCCGGGATGCTTCTCCTGGGCACGCTAAGTTGTGCAGGCTGGAAAACAGTTGTGAGGTGTTCGGGGCGAGGACCTCCCATCATGCGAAGACACAACATATGGTTTATTCTTCATGACACCAGGGGGTCACCACCCATGTTGCTTTCTAATTCCCAGATACAGCCCTCCAGCCTCCCGCTCCGGGAAAAAGGAGGGGAGGGAGGAAGGAAAGGTCATGGTTTAACTCTTTTGTGCATTATCTAATATAGCCCTGAATTATATACTCACCAGGGGCTGTCAAACCAGTTATGTTGATGCAGCGTTGCAAGTGCTGGTTGCCTCTCGGGGTGATGTGTCTTCCCGGGGATGAAGTGGTCGGGTTTCATTTGCTAGAGTCTCTTGGCTCCTCTGGTGAGTGCTGGTTATGGTGGAGCCAGCTCTGCGTTTTGGACTTTAGCATCCAAGCTAAATAACTCAAAAATATCACCCACCTGGCCTGGACAGTGGTGACACCTACCCTCCTTCTGCACCCAGCCAACTCCAGGGACAAAACACATCAGACAGCACAATGGCACAATTGACTCCAAATGTTTAAAAGAGAAGTGAAATGGCATTTTTGAAAAGAGAAAAAAAAAAGAAAAAAAGAGGGGGAGAGGAAATAAGATCTTGCCCTTTCAGTGCCTTGTAGCTGGAGCAATGCAGGCAATGCAGTGTTGCCCCAGATGCTTAAATTTCAGTTTAAATCACGATATATTCTGAACATCAAGCAGGGAGCCCCCAGCTAAAATGGGACCATCTTTTAGCAGGATGAATAAGCCTACATTCTCTTTACTAAACCTGTTCCCATGAACTGTTCCTAGGTGAACTTGTTTAAAGCTCCTTGGAGTATCTCAATTTTCCACAGCAATATGAGCATGTCACCAAAGACTGGGTTGTTGCATGAGTCAAAATGGGTTAGTTCATATGGGTCTGTACTTTCTCTGTGAATTTACCCCCTTCAAGATGCCACTATGTGCAGAACAGCCCCTGCACTCTCGATATATTCTGCAAAAGGAGGAGGCCAATTCTACATAGTTTTTCAAGTTATGGCCTTTGGAAGGAATGGAGAGACATTCCAAAAAATGCAAATGCAAGTCTGCATTTTTCCATGGCTTTAGTCTGATTCAACAGAGGGTGAGATCAATGGAAATTTGTTTGAGATGCTAATGTCTGTCCTTAGGACCCCTGAGAAATTATACTAGATAAGAGGATAACGTGTTTTTAACCTCTTCAGGCTCTCGGGAGAACAGTAGGAACAATTTTGATGGAGTGCAGCAAGTGGAAGAGGAAAATCATTTTAAAGGAAGAGGAAAAAACATTCTTACTGGGACTTATTTTAACTTAACAGTAATGTTAAATGAATTGGCAAAGTTTCACTGAGGAAAAAATAAAAGCAAATTGTATGTATTTCGATCTCAGTGATTAATAACTCTCCACAGCTAGGATGCCAGAGTAAACATTATTAACACTTTTCTTTTTAACCAATTGACTTTAGTTTTCCATGCCCAATAAAGTCTGAGAAATTTTCTTTGGATCCTGTTACACAAGTCATTGCCTGGGAGGGATGACAGTCACCGTATATCCACAGTGTGGACAAAGTAAATGGCCTAGAAAGCTCCAAAGCGTGTTTTTCACATCAATAAAAAATGAGATTTTTAATGATTATGTAACAATGTCAGGCATCATGAACATTCCTTGGAGAGCCATGCCTTAGTCATGGAAATGGAGGCAGGGAGTCTTGCACTGTGTGAAATGTGAATGTCTGCCTAGTTTACCACGGCAGCATTAGAGACAAACAAAAAACAAGGAAAGGACAAATTGATTCTGACACAATTCTAAAATAAGGTTTCTCTTGGTTTCAAACTTTCAACATCTCCTGACTTTTTGGAAGCTTTTGCTAATTCTCCAAGCCTTAAAAGCACTTCTCCTCTAACTGGCCTGTTCCTATTTCCAGTGAGAGGCCATTTCTGCTATTTGGAAGTCCTTCTAAAAATGTCAAAACTGTTCATTAGGCCATGACTCATGCCAAAGGGCCCAAGTGATTTGTGTTATATTCTGAGACTGAAAATTAACTAGCTACTCAATGCCGTACAAAAGAATGTTTCATGCTTAATGCTAAAGTTCCCTTTAAAACCCAAATCTTAGTAATGTTTTTGTGGTCTTGTGTGAAGCTCAAGAGGGAGATACGAGACTAATTGTTTGCATTTGCCAACTTATTTTCATGTATATATGATATATTTATAATATATATATATACTTTTTCTCTGTATCTGGCCTTTCTTACTAGTCATGAGGACTGTGTAGAAAGCTTTTTGGGCAAGACACGAAATTCTCCAGAGGTATCAGTCTTGAAAGCAATTTTGAGAGGATGAGAGAGACAAAAAAGCATGAAAATGCGCCCTCACTACCACCTGGGTTCCCCATTAAGCTATACCTTAAACTCTAGTCTTGTTTTTCATTGTAGTGAACAGATGGATCTACAACAGATCTCAGATGTCTTCCACCCAAGGTATATTGCAATATTCATTCAAGGTGGAGCAATCTTGGGAGCAAGCAAAGCTCTGGGCTTGGACACAGGAAAACAAACTGAACGTTTCCCCACAATCAGCTAAGACGTGTGCATTAGTGCACGTACAACCTACCCAAAAGTGTTGCACTTAGGATGAAAATTGAGCCCCAAGCGTGTTAGTTGGCAGGTCCCTTATTTATCCACCTGATCTGTAGGGATTCCAGGATGACTTGAATGGTTTTGTACAAGGACTCTTTGTAGGATTTGCGGCTCAATGACATGTAGCATCAATGCTGGGCAGCTCTGTGCTCCTGAGAGTGAGTTCACCACAGCTCTCGAGCCACCACAGTCTTCTTCTCAGTATGGTCCTACATGAGCAAACAGTTCCTACATATACACTTCCTTATTGTACTGCACAACAGCACTCATGGCAAGGGAAATGCTGGTGATTTGGAGTGTGTTTTTTTCCAAGGAAAATGGTGATTCAGGGTCGTTGGCGGGGTATTAACACATCTCAGGCTATGGAGATTGGAGTGAAGATCAGAATTTACTGCAAGCCATTGACATAGGAGTGATTCCTGCTAAAACAAAGTAAACATGTAAGCTTCAGAAACAATATAAAACAGAATCTACAATAACCTGGGCCAGGGGCTGGCAGCAAAAATGGTGTTAGAGACCTTCCCACGATGGTTTTTCCATGATCTTACAAGGAGTTCATTGTCCAGTCACCCCATTCCGCGTACAAACAAGCGTTCCTCTTCCAAGCCTAAAAAGCATTGTTCCCTTGTTCCATGCACTCTGGGTCCGTGAAGCCACGGCGAGGCACGGAGGCTTCAGAGTAACAGCAAACACTGGCCGTGATACGATATTTCCACTTGGCTCCTGCTGCAGCCATTGTTCTCCGGAACGGCCATCCATAAAGGGTGACAACAGCCAAGCCTCTACGTCCGGAGTCACTCACCAAGTCCTACACGTTCGTATCTTGCAAAGGCCCAATATTGTGCTCTTAAAAACTCCCAAGTTTTAGAGAATCATTGTGATCCCTTTTTGCAGAAACAATTTCTCATGACTAAATCCCTGGTGGGAAATAACGCTCTTTCATTCACCTTGGGCTATTCAAAATGCTTGGAGTGGCGAGGAGCTTGTGTCCTACCAGCCCTACTCCTAGAAAAAACCTCAGCTTACCTTGTAAAAAACGATTTAGTCGTGTTCAAACGTCACTTTATTCACCTTTTGAACACTGCTAATAGAAAGCAACAAAACCTTCTGCTTCCTTTGGCACTGGAGCAAAGTCTTCAGCATGTGCAAGTCACTGGGGAACTTTCAGGGCTCTGCCAGTTTTCACCAGCTGAGCATCGTACCAGCAATGGTTTCAGTGTTCACTGAGCTCCAACCCCCTGATGTTCGCTTCAAGTTTCAGATTTGAAAGAGCACAAGAAACTCAACATAAAACGTAGACTGTAAATTTGACTTTTCCTTGGTCTCCAATCAGAACCATAAATCAAGCCCAGATTTGCTTTGAACTTGGTCGCGCTTGCCCCAGAAAGTTCAGGAACTTTAATGATCCTTTGGGACAGAGTCAAGCCGATTTTAAAGCATTTATAAAGAAAACATCAAACTGAGTGAATTTTATGCGGTTTTGCTACATGCCTTTGGCACAGCCCTGGCAAGGCCCGACAAGGATCCATTTCAAGAAATAATAAAGATAAACTGGGCATTTGACTTATGTCACTGGACAACAAGCAAGCAAACACGTGAAAAGCATCTTAAGGATTTATTTAATTTCATTTTGCTAGAATTTTATCAGCACAACAGGATGGATTCTGTTTTCCTCTACACCAGTGCACATCGGGAGTAGGGCCATCATGTAGCTGTGATAGTTATCAGGCTCGGAGAAAGCATTTCAGGTCTCTTCTCTGTGGATTTGAAACGTCTGGCCAAATACAGTTTTGGATCCAAGTTAATACTCTCTCTGTGAAAATGTTGGAGAGTCTCGGAGGCATCTGTGTTACTCGGCCGTGCTAGAACAGAGGAGGTTTAGAAATGCAGCTTCTCTGCTAAGAGAGGTTCTGCTCTTACTGTCCAAGTGATCCTCGCTGGTGTAAACCAAGTAAAATTCTGAAGCAATCAAAGCAAAAAATCAGCCTCTGATTGAGCAGACATGCTACTCCCAAGTCTATCCTCTAAGAAAGGACTAAAGTTTCTAAACATTTTCAATGTAACTAGTCAATTTGCTTGAATTTTGTGGCAAAACAAGACATAAGATGTGTTTTTCTTATGTTAAAATATTTATTTTATAAATACATCCAAAAATATAATATTAGGTTTAAAAAGAGGCTTGCTGAACATATACATTACTTGTCTTAAACTATGCATCTAGACTTCACAAAAAATAGAAAATTATACAAATTCACACGTATTTAGGCCAAGTGGGACCTCATGATAATG
>JAVCKT010033732.1:16935-54908 GCA_032273925.1 Rhynchotus rufescens
TGATAATGGCATCTATCTTCCTTATTTTGTTAGGTGACCTTTAAATTTGCGTTGCCTTTTTTTGAATTTAAATATCACAGAATTGTGTATAGAAGTGCTGTACTGAAATCACCAGCGTGGTATCTGAATGTGGATATTGCTAGCGAATGGGGTGATGGTTTTCATTTCTATTTTGCTTTAAGCATTCATGCCTGGAAGTGTTAATAAATTGTCACAGAATACGCTCAGTAACTAGCCCAAGTTTCTGGAACCCTTTCTGAAACACAAAGCGCATGACACCGCACCCTGGTTCCTAATACAAAGTATATTATTTCCCCTTAAACTCCCAGGGGACATATCTGAGAGCAGCTACTAGAGCAATGTTCAAAGCAAAGCGGAAAACCCAGATTGCCAAAATTCACATCTTTGCAATGTTGCAACCTGTAAACCTGAGAGCTGGCTATCTATCTTTCTCCAAAATATCCAAATATTAACCTAAATTACACCAGTAGTGATAGTAATGCTACCAGCCTTTGGTTGTGCCACACAGCACAAGTGATTGGTGGACGTGGGCACAAATCCTTTGATTTCAGTGAACTATGTAGATTCCTCAACTTGTTAAAAATGCCCCAAAACCATCACATACTTGCTAAGCCAGTCACCAACTCATAAGTCTACCAACAATTACTTACAATCTCATTTAAGACTGGTGGGGTATCTACATGTAAGAAACGTATTAGTAAAGAGATTCACAGAATTTTCTTCAAAATGAAAATTTTTCATTTAACTTCTGGAGAGAACTTGAAGAGAAGTGGTGTTTCGCTAAAAAAACCAAGATTTAAAGGAAGCAATCTGTTCTTACTACATTTAACATTAGCAAACTAAGCCCTAAATCTGAAGATATGTGAGTAATTTTGTTCATATGAACATTTTCATTGATTTTAACAAAGATCTTCACACAGGAGGATTAACTCATGTGCATAATTGCTCATAAAATCAATCTAAAAGTTAGCTAAAGACATAAGGATACTAAATCATTTTCTAATCTGTATGGTTCTTTTTCTTTGTCTGCCAAAACGCTTTCTATATTTATTTTTTATAATCCCGATAAGGAAGCATTCCTAAAACATTAGCAAAAAAAATCCAGCTTGAGTGAAGGCACAAAGCGAAACAAACATCCTTCAGCCTTTCTCCACCACGGCTGATCTTTAAATAGCAAAGCTGATCTTCTGTCAAAGCAGATTTTTGGTGGTTACACAGCGAGTAGCTCGACAAGACGGGATAGGAAAATCCTCCCAGGCTCTTAATCGACAACCTCTGCTGCTTGCTTCCAGCTCTTCTGCTGCTCTTTGCTTTGGAAGAAGTCATGCTTGGGAAGGTTTAATCCACAGCAGCCCTTAGCACCGTCCCTTGGGGAGCTTGCTCATGCTTGTTATCATCTGTTGGCCAAGTCAGAGGTTAGAGGCTATAACGTGCAACGTAAACCAGTCACCGTCTCCAGGCTCTACCAGGACTTATCTACGGTCGGCCGGTGGGGTGGGATCGAAATGCAGCCACGTCTTTCCATTAGCATGTAGTTTATGGATGGCAGGCAAAGTCACACCGCCTTCTGAAGACGGCCAGAATCTGTTTGAAACTTTGGAAGATGTTTTTCATTCCTGCGTATTGACTTTGTAAGCGATACCTTCTAAAACTTTAACAGGCGTGAGAAATTTAAATATACAACCCCCTTCGACCCGAAAAAGGAAAACAGTATATTTTAAACAATTGTATGAAGGAAGGTAGCCGCAGAAACAACAACAAAAAGGAGAGCCAGGCTGGACGTGTAACGTGGTCCACCTGAAGAGAAAGTTAACTATGCCCATCCTTCTATTTGAAAGAAATTGTTTCTGGGGTCAGAGCTATGGGTGGTGTGAACCACCAGGTATGAAATAGCCGAGGGCGACTAGAGGAAGTTCAGGTCCATTCTGAAAAGTTCATGCGACTGCACTTCATTTTTGTACCACTACAGAGAAACTGTCTCCTTCACTTAAAATTTGGCCATTCTTACTGATGCAATTCCTTACTGATGCAATTCCTTACTGAAAGAAGTTTGGGTTAATAATCACATTGAATGATACCCAGTAAAAAGGCAAAGATTCCTATGCCGAGACTTTGATGCCCCTTCCTAGAAAAGAGCAGTTGAGAAGCCAAAATGGTTTCAAAGACTTTCTTATGTCACGGATGGCCATCAATTTGCCTTGTGCACAACCTCTATATGTCATTGCACATAGCAGATATGGAAAAAATAGAATATTTAAGATAATACAGAATATAGAAAATATAGCCAGTCCTGGATATATTGAGTCTCTAAAAATCTTCCATGCAGTCCTTCACCTTGATGATATGGGAAGGGATAACAACTACACAAACACTGGCTGCAATTGCTCACTTGGAGCCTAATCCACAGCTGCTCTGAACAGATACAGAAATGGGCACAGCACAACTTCATGTAAAACGAGGAGGCCAATGGTCTGATTTAGTAAGACACAGTCAATGCTACATTAAAATAATGGAATTGCACTGTGAATACATATTTCATTACCTCTGAAAATATATATTTCACCAATCATCATGAATAGTAGACGCGCTCAGCATGATTTATTTAAACCCTTATTAACTTGTCCTACACTTAATGCTGACAGCTTGATGATGTTTTCCAAGATCCAGTGGCTTCTTCTTGAAAAGAAGTCAAGTAGGCTCATGTGTAAAACATTAACTATATACGCATCCCAGAACTTAACCACTGGCAGTTAATGACCGGAGCAAGGCAAAAATTCTTTGGCAAATAAACAAGTTACCAAAAAGTGCGGTTCTGGGCAGCACAAAATAAAATGTTGGAAAACGTTGTTTCAGGTCAAACAGGGCAAGACCATTATTGGTCATTTTGTCATTTTAAATTCATGCATTCTGGAGGCTTCTTATAAAAGGCAAGGTTTCTAAAACCCTGTTTTAAGAAGGAACTATCTGGTATTTAAGAAGAAAATAATGATCACAGCAAACAGATGTGTTGCACGCATTTCAAAGGCTTCGATCAAAGTGCCTCAGTTGGGAACATTAATCAATAGTTTGTCTCTAGATGTTTGTTAACAGGGATGACTTGGGTCACAGGAGCACAACTGTGTGGCTGCCTTCAGTAAACTATTTCTCTTAACTAATTCGCAAACAAAAACTGCTCGGCTAAAGAAGAAAGGCACCACATGTGCTGTTAGATGGGACTATTTCTTCACAAAACCTACAACTAAGCACTGCCACAGCAAACTTCTAAATTTGTTTTCTGTTGTGAAAAAAAAAATCCACATTTAAATGACTTTTTTTTGGAAGTCTGTCTGTTTTGTAGTAGTATGGCAGGCACGACTTACACTCAGAAGTCAATGGGAGTGAGCAGGTGCTCAAACTCTGGGCACATACTGCTGTGCTTGGCTGCGTCTGACCCTAAATGAGTGGCCTGACAAGCAGCTCTATTCAGGGTGGTCTTAAAACTCTTAGCAGAAGCTGGTTTAGATCATGAGGGACAGGACTGGGGCAACATGAATGTTCTCTGGGGCCCATTTCAGTTTTTATGAGGCGGGTTTTCCAATCAGAAGAAAAGGGCTAAGATCAAGCCAGGCATCTTCCAGGTGAGACTCCATCCTTTAAAGCCCTTCTGTGAGGGCACTTAATAAGTTTCCCGTGTGTAAACATGCCTGATTCTTTTCTTATGAGCTCACGGTGACAAGCAGAGCAAGAAGAGAGCAGAGGCTCAACGCTTTTTGACGTCAGTGCTTATAAGCCTAAGCCTCTGATAACCATGACGGTCCAGAAAGGAGGTATCACATATCATCAGGCAGCCGCATCAAGCAGCAGAATAGACTTCAGAGCTGTCCCAGCGCCGAGCTCTGAGTTTATCCGAGGTTTTTAGTGGGCTGTAATGACCGAAGCACAATTTAACCCCTTCACCTCTCAGCACACGGGTCACATTTCAGTCCAGCACAGGACACACACCAAGTGGCTTCTGTTTATTTTCCAATTGTCATTTTCAGTTTACCTTGAAGAACCTGATCTTTAAGTTGGTAACAAATAGCTACTGAGGCCAGCTGAGGATTTTTTTTCCAGCTATAAACCAGTCAGCCTCAAGAAAGACCCCAGGAGATTGTAGAACATTTGCTCCTCGTGTCAGCTGAGAAACTTCCCAAAATAGAGGAAGATAAAGCACATCAGATGCCTTGGGCATTCCTGCTTCTCTCTGGCCATGCTACAGCATCATGGGATGTAAAATGTATTAGATTCTTCTAATTTAATTCTCAAGCAGAAAGGTAGTCTGATCTTATAGCCTGATCCAATGCACATCAGAGCTGCTGAAGAGAAAGCCATTGGTCGTTCCCAGTACAACACAAAGCAGGGCTTTAGATTCTCTAACACAATGTAAGGAACTTGATGTCAGTAGCCTGATCTTGTTGGGAACACGTTGATTCCTATGGCATGCTGGTTCACACCGGAGAGCACAGATCACAAGAGATTTGGTGTGTGCAGATTAAACCAGGATTCAGAGACACCAAATTCTGTCCAGAGGGCAGGTGTCTGTGACACATGGACAAGTCCTCTCATGTTTTTTTCTATCCTCAAAAACCTTGCCTAACCTGTCAAACAACAGAACTACCCCTAATGATAAATGCTAGTAATCCAGAGCAAAGCATTCTTACCTGAGCATTGAGCTCTCTAGCCCATCATAAAGTAGATGTGCATGAAATCTGCATTTATAGGCTGAGATTTGCAAATGCTGCCAGAGTAAGAGACCATGTTCAGCTATTAGGGAAATAAATATTCATACTCATGTTTGCATCATGCTCAAAATGTGGTTCACACATTAAAAAAAGCCTGTAGGCAAGTCTGATTTAATCTGGAGAACGTGTTTACATGGGTGGTGAAAGATAAGTTTGTAAGCAAGCCTCAAAACAAGTGGCCTTATATCTGAACACCCAATTTATGAGGCAGAATGACTCCAGACACACTTTTCCACACGTAATCTCTCACCAGTTATAAATCCCAAACCTATGCTTAAAACATCCTTTGCCATCTGATTTAATTGCACCCAAAGGCAGACACTTCAAGGCTACCCTCTTTGTGGTACTCCTCAGGCTTTGCTTTTTTTTATTTTTTCTCCTTTACTGTAACAAAAAAACCTAAAGCTATAAAACCCCTCTGACACAGCAAGGCGTCAGTGGGGAATGACGGCTCTAAGTGCTTCCATATCCCGTTCCCACTTCCCACCACCCCGCAGACACTCGCAGCTCGGAGGTGAGTCTGTGCAGTCAGAGCAACCACATTCGCAAGGGTTCCCCACCGCTTCCAGCCGCTCCAGCTCTCCTTTCCCGCAGGATTAAAGGACTGGCCAAGGGAGAGGTGGGATAGAGCGGGCACTGCCCCATGCTGCTGAGAGCTTCTCCCTTGGCGGAATATTGCAGTGCCCACGGGAGCTTTTTGCCTCTCTTGCAGATGCTTTGGCTTTGGCGAGCAGCTCAGCCCGAAGTCTTTCCAAGAGGTGCATGAGGTTTTAGCCACACAATTTGCTTTAAAGTCAAAGGGAGCCACGCAGCAAAACCTTGGCCAGCAGCTACGGTATGTGGCCGTTCATAGCTATTACGTTTATTGGTTTGGTGAGCCCTATGAAGCGCTCTTTGGGTGGGCTTGAACTTCCCCCGCAGAAAAACAATTAGAGTCTCAGGGCTGGTAAACAGGGAGGCTTCGAGCCCTGCTCCCAGCTCGGCCTTGGCCAAACCTTGCAGACCTCTGCTCAAGAAGGACAGCTGAGCGCCGATAGCATCGCGTGCGGGGTGAGGTCACAGCTCCTGAAATCCCTCTTATCCTTACCCAAACACCACGCAAAACCTTCAAACTCTCAAAAATGTATCTAAAATATCATGCTTAATAAGGCTATTGTATCACAGCAGGGCCTGCATTTAAGCTTTCTAAATCCTGGCTATTTCCTTAGGTACCGATTATTTGGTTTTCTCTAGTGCAGGATTCTGTGCGTTGTTTGCACAGCACATTTATGGTGCTGCACCTCCAAGTAAACTCTTTCTTCTGTGGAATGGAACCAGAAGGTTTAATACCCTTGAATATGTACCTTTTTTTTTTTTTCCGTGCCAAAACAATAGTCATTTTGCTTTTAGCTCTTTTGCGATACATTTAGAGGAATGGCAAATTATATGAACCCACGTGCCCTCACTTCTCTCTCTGGGAGACTTCAGTTTGTTTGGTTTTGTTGTTTTCTTTAGAAAAAAAGTTCAGACAGTAGAAATGAATATTCTTCTGGAGTTCCATGAAGTCCATGAGAAGTTTGTCATTTAAACCATCACTGCTAGACTTTTTACTATACAGTTTTTGCTGGGGACTAAAACATATTTTTGAGCCTCAGACTTATTAATTAATACATGCTAGTTCAAAGATCAGAGCCTGGAAGGATAGAAGATAGGCCTGAGTGCACGTACCTCTGCCAGCAAAGATAGTGGTGATGATGGTTAGGACAACTTGATGTGAAAATAAAAAGTATCTGGAGTCAAACAACATAAAGCTTAAGGAGGAAAGGCATTGCAGGAAAGAGAGCAGGGATTCCTCTCCAAAAAGAATGTGAACTGAGCTTGAATTTGCAAATCAAGTGATTGCTCCTGAGTTTCATGCAGTATTTTTATTTTTAAACTTTAAATTAGTTTCTGCATTTTAACCAATGCCGAACTTTGCAGCTTTGCCATGACATGCGTAATTTACTGAGACAAAAAAGAATTATTCAGGTAAACTGTTGGGTCAACACAGGCCTCATAACATAAATGCGAATGACTAATGGGACATTCTCCCGCCGCTGGACTCTTTCCAGTGGCTGTTCGCAAGCAGCTGAGGCTAATCCATCAGCGGATGCAGCAGCATTTGTTGCTGAAACATCTGGTCCATATCAATATGTAAATCAGGGCGACACAGAAGGAAGCACACAAAGAGATTTTAATCTAAATGCCTCATGTTTTTGTTGTTGTTGTTTCAAGGGACTGTAACCGGCCACTTTGCGGCATTAATTTTTGCTTTCTTCTTAACTTGGGCTGCACTATTACTTAAAAATCCAAGCATGTGTGTGCAATGAGTACCCTGAAGAGCACTGTTAGCAATTTTTTAGGAGGGATCAAAGTGTTCTCTTAGCAAAGGAATTCAGGCCTGTTGAATTCTGAATTAGATCTTAATTGTGTGTCCTGTCAATCAGCTTTAATCCAAGCTGCAGTTAAGGCAAGTAGACCTCACATGTTTTGGCAAGTCAATTGTAAAGTGACTTGGAAAATATCAGGGCAAGAGGATATTGTGATTAAATAGCTAGGAAGGGACTAGGTTCCCGTTTAGCAATGGGACTCTCTAGACTTTGCCAAGCTCATTTCCAGAAGATGATAAATACATTTCTAATGTAAAAATATTAAAGTTACCACTTGAAACGGGGCTGAAAATTTCCTCTCTAGACATGGATGCAGAGTTCTCTGCTTTTCTGAACAACATATCTCAGAATCACAGATTATTTAAGGTTGGAAGGGTCCTCTAGAGATCATCTAGTCCAAACCCTCTGTATTTAAGCTCACTATTTCAGAGCTTAAATGCAGATTTGGGAGACTTTTAAGCTCTTCTTTGTAACATTCTTGACACAAAGATACCCTGATACTCTCGAAAATAAGAAAGTAACAACAAATGCATTAAGCTAATCCTTTAAAATAGAATATTGTCAGTTTAAGACCTAGATGGAGGTTGTTCCAGAAGCGCATTTTACAACCTCATTTTTACATGTTTTTATTTCATTTGAAATGTTCCTCCTTGTCTTTAAGTCTCTCTGTCCAGCCTTTCCACTCTGAGAAGACTTCTGAGCTGAGCCAAAGTCTGGGAGCCATAAAATAAAATTCAGAAGAAATTATTATTACAAGACAAAAAAATTGTATCGACTAGCTGTTTTTCCTTATCTAGAGGGAGTGAAATGTGAAAAGGAAATAGACGGTTTTACTGCTGAAAGGCAGGTCCTGGAAATTGCTCCTTGTGGGTAGATTCCTGCGTCTACACCGAGTTCTGCAGAATCGCTTGGAGACGGGAGAGGAGGGAGGAGGGAAGACGGGCACGAGCACTTGGAAGCATCACTGACCTAGAAAAGATTTCTAAAATTCTTTCAGTTTTAACAATCAGATAAAAGCATGGACAAAAAGCAAGTGACTCATCTCTTGTTCCCTTCTAATAGTTTCCTAATGTAGTAATTACAATGTACTCATTTGGAAGCCTAGAAAATAGAAAACAAGACAGGAAAAATCAAGGGGAACAAGAGACTAATTAGCCAGTCATTGCCTTGCCATAGATCTCTTACCACACTGCAGAAAAACATGCTAAATTTTTCCCCAGATTAATCTTTTATATACTCATGTATATACTGTTCACATGTGCACTTAGGTATATGTAAACATCAGTCAATTAGCAAGACCATATTAGTAGGTGATCCCTCACAGACCCACTAGTGTCCTGCAAGGTGTCCATTGTCACCTGCAGTGGCACCTGGCACAGGGCACGTCCAAGACCAAGAACACTGGTGGGATTTCTTCCTCAAAAACATGCATGGAAAAAGCTGTGAGATGCAGAGGTGAAGAAATGGTTGATGGCAACTAAATTAAACTTAGAGCCTCCGCTACCCCTTCTGGCTTTTCCTTTATAGAGTTGGATATTAAGATGAAACACAATGAAGAATCAGAGACTAAGACTTTTTCACTAAAACCATAAATATTATTTCCATCCATCCATCCATCCATCCATCCATCCATCCATCCATCCCCTCATTCATCATTAAACCAATAAAAATATTATGTAACAATGTAAATATTTGTTCAAAGAGAAAAAAAGCCCACACTTTTAGCAAATAAGATCCTTAAATCTTTTTTCTCTCCCCAAGCTGAGAGAAGTAAAGTAAAAGTAAAGTAAAACCTAATTAACGATGAAACGTAAACCATCTCCTTGAGTTCTCCAGAGCTGGAACAGCAACACAAGCATGTCTTGCTCAAGAGGGGTGTTTTATCATGACAGCTGCCCTGTCAACTTTTTATTGAGCCTTAAACTGCACCCAAACAATTTTCTTCACAGGAGGAGCCCACTCCATTCGTGTGTCTATTGAGAAGAAAGCCCTTCTTCTCCATTTCACATCAGCCGTGGACGTGGTCAAATTCTCCCCGGGTAGCCGAGTGTGAAGCTAGCACTTTTGGCCGCCTTGCACATGAGAAGAGCTCTCATATGTCATTATCAGAGAGGAGCACAGAGCTCGGTGGAGCCGGGAGGGGATTACACTGGTTTCCGAAGCCGCCGTCCCGCCTCCCTCCTTTTCTCCCTTTCTGAGCTATCTTTGTGGCGTGGGCTCCAGAAGACCGTGGCTTTGCCAAAATCGGGCAGAGAGATGGATGTTCTGTTTTTAAAGTTAACAGAAGTTGGTTCCTCGAGAGTTCATGCTGGTGTCACAGTGCGCGCCGAACTCCTACACGTTTTGAAACCTGATCTTACACCTTGCCTTTTATGAAGATGAAATCCTTGGCAGGTGATTATTTTGCTTTCTCACATCATATCAGACAGCCTAAGCACTAGTCTTCTTGCTAAGAGCCAGCTGTTTTGGAAGGAGCAAAAGAAAGAAGGAAAGAAAGAAGGAAAGAAGGAAAGACAGAGAGAGAGAAAGAGGGAGAGAGAAATAAAGAGAGAACGAGAGGAAAAAAGAAAAAGAAAGCTCCCCCACCAAAAGCCTGCCCAGATTTCTGGCAATCCTGCAGTGTCTGCTGTCGCTGTTCTCTGTGGACTTTTCATTACGTTTCTCTGCAAAGCAGTGCATGCAGAGGCCTGCTCAATATTCAATATTCCAGTAGGAAAAGGTAGAAAAAAGCAGGAAGAAAAAACTTTCCTTGTACAGAGTAGCAATGAGCCCATGAGCAGGGTGGCACCTCCTTGTTGCTGGTGCTGCAGGTCCAGGGTTATCTTCACCACTGTCCTTGCCTGGGTCCGGGCCAGTCAAGAGGTGAGCAGTGTAAATCTCCTTCCAACCAGTTAGATAGGAGAGCACAAGCCCAAGGCCATTGCACATAATGCACTGACCCGCCAGCCTAATTTTAAATGCTTTGGTCCTGCAAAGACAATCAACCTATAGAAGAGACCATCAGGTCTCACATGAAGACTATTTGCATTGAAGTTCTGCCGTCTACAGCAAGGCGTAAAGAGCTGCCAATGTGCTCTGGTGCCTGCTTTAAAAAATATCTTCTCATACAGAAAATTTCTTCAAGCAAGACTTGTCTTGGACGCACCCTCCTCTCCCTGCCCAGAAGAGGAAGGAAAAGGATGAAGCACTTCCTTGGAAAAATGGACTTGGACTTATTGCGAGAACTTTGTGTCAGGAGCTGCTGGGTTACGCGGGACACGTCATGCAGCGTAAAACACATTGGCAAGGGCCACGCGGTGTTTCCTTCACTGTTCGATAAAAATAAAGAACGCCCCTTGCCAAGACTATCAAAGCAACTGTTTGCTCTTCGCTGTGACCAAGGGAAACAGTGCTTCTTCCACTATCAACAAGAGAAATATATTTATGTCTCAAAGCAGCGTTTCCACGCACACCCCCCTACAGAAAAGTGAATTTACATCATCCTGAAACGAATCCCATTTCTCTGCTCTGGATGCTCATTTCCTTAGAAAAGCAACGAGAGGCCGTTTTTTCCCCAGTGCATCCCTCAACTTTGGCCCAGCACGTTCTGCTGAACGGTCTTTCCTTCCGTTCCTCTCTTCAATACGACTGCTTGGTTTCAGTTGAGTTTTCAGCAGATACGTTGCCTGAACCCAAATCCTCTAGCAGAAAAGCTCATGTGGACAAGGCTGAGCTTTAGGCCAGGTTGTAACCCAGCCTTGTGCTGGGAGGGAAAGAGAGGAGGAATAACTTCAGGACAGCTGTGCTATGTCTAGTACCAGGTCTCTTCACTGCTTGTCTTTATTAGCTCATTAAACATGTAACGAGAGGCTACTGCCGTTCGACCTTAGCAAACCTCACACACACGTTGTTTTGCCTGCAAAAAACCCACATTTGGACACTCTGTTAATAAAACAAGTTGAATTCCCTGATGAAAATCGTGTTTTCTGCCTGTACGTGCGCACTATCCGCAGCTATCACAAGGAAATGTTGTCTGCTGTGAGCATCCTCTGGGCCCCGTGTGTGTAAGCGGGAAAATGCGTTCCTGAAGAGGCAATAAAAATAATATTTTTATTACAAAAGGTCAATAATTCTGCCATGCTGTTAGCTGTGTGTTTCAGCCTCAAACAGGACAAACATTTGAGTGTTTGGCATCAATAATGTTGCATGAAACAAGGAAAAACAGATAAGTGTATGTTTCATTTTGGCAAGAATATAGCTGTACTTCATTTTCTTTTGTATTAATACTAACATAGCATCAATGTGTCTAGGAACTTTTGGTCTGCTGATCCCACATCTGGAGAAGCTTCAGACTGCTTACAGTGCTAATTTTCCCCTTTTCCAATGTCATATTTTTTTCAGTAATAATCAATTTACCTTAATATAGATGCTTAGAAGTTTACCTGAATATAAGCAGGGACATATGCATGGATTAAGTGGAGTTGGAGCATGAATTTTTATGCCTAGATCTGTATTTTGCTTCCCATCGGTCCACAGAAAGGTTAATCGAGACAGGTGGAAGTTCCACTACTCTTTTTGCTACGATATTCAGAAAAAGTGTGGGTAGATAAGTTCTGGATTTGCTATGAAATACTGTCATATATACTCAGGTATCATCTTATGATATTATGAGTTTATATTTAGACTGTTCATACATGCAATTATACACATATGATACTGATGCATGTGCATAGGTTGCTATAGTATTTCTTCCTAGAAGTTGTCCCTGAAAGCACCCCGAATACTTTTATTCTGTAACTGTAACTGTGCTATTCTGTGTTTATCACCAGCATGTGCAAAGGTCTAGCAATACACCCGGACATGCACACCCATAACCGTATATCCACACATCCACCTATATATATTGCTGGAAAATCAAGGCTCCGAATTTTCCAAGCATAAAAAGGATCAGGAATGGTTAATGCAATTTTAAATTTGATTTGACAAGCACAGTGGTATGTTAATTTTCAACTCAGAAACATAACTGAACCTTTAAAAAACGGAAATGATTGATTCCTGTATATGCAGGGTCATATACGTGTGTGTGATAGTCCTCAATTAAGACTTGTAGCATGGAAAATAATGGATGTATTCCTGGTTCCAATACAGATGCTCTAGGTAGAAGCAGCCCTGGGTTTCCCGCTGGTTCTATGACATTCATAGAGAACTTCAGCAAAGCAGACCTGGGCGAACACAGCAATTTCAAGCCCCAGCTTTGCAGGTAGCCCAGTCTAATACTACTCACAGCTGACATCTGCCCACCAAACCCCAGGAAAACAGCTCTGACTCGCAAGACACTCTCAGTCTTTTCTTTTGCAGAAAGAAAGGGGAATTTCTTCTGCAAATGAGCACAGAATTGCTGGGAATACTATGCAGAACAATGCACGTGTAGGTGGCAGGCTCATTATTTTGCTAACAGACGGATAAATCAAGGGCTCCCTTGTTATTTTATTTTTGCAGTGTACTTTAAAAATACTCTCACGCCCACTTAGTGCTTCCTCATCGATAACACCAGCAGCAGGGGGGAGACGGTGTCACCTTCCATAAACAGGCACTGTTTACATACGGCTTGTAAAATAGAACAATTTCAGCAGGGTTAGAGCCAGCGCAGAGAAAAGGTGCAGATAACGCTGCCTTATCTGAAAGTATTAGCCAAAAAATAAGTCTGCACATTTAAAGTCCCATATTTGTGCAATCCACACAGCGCTTGCTGACGCTGGGCCAAGACTAACAGCGGGCCTAATTGGTTGTACAGATGAGACGATGATGTTCAGGAAGATGAAAATTATATTGGCCCAATGAGATGTGTTTTGCGTTTAAAGGTTGTCGATTTTCTGCTCCAGCTCGAGCTGGAGTCACAACAGGCGCCTGCAGCCAGCACTGGAACAAGGTTTAATGAAGCTGTTTTGGCCCAGGGCAAAGCAACCACACATGCAAACCCATGCACATACACACACGAGAGAGTGCAGCTAATGCTTGGTAGAGCCTTTCCAAAAAAACAGATTGTTTTTTCCTTAAAAACAGCATGGACATGATATAATTCCTGAATTTTTATTAGACCTTTCCCAGGGGTCTACGAATGGTTTCATATGCAACAAACATGAGCTTGGAGAGAGGAAAATGCAGGATACTGAGGACTCAACCACGCCAAAGGGCAATTACAAGCAAAAAAAATGAAAAAGAAAAGAAAAAGAATGCGGAGAGGTTTATTATTTGGAAAAGGAGAACGGAGAAGTGGGGGTATCATGGGTTTCCAAAGTAAAATCTATCTCCTTAGTCCAGCCAGTGGCCCGAAGCTCAGAGCCTAGGCTGGCACTGTGGCATTTCGGCACTGTCTCTGCACAGCTAATAACAATATTTTGCATGCAGAAAATGCTGCTTTTAAAAAATTCCTCCGCCTTTCGATAGAATACCAAAGAATTAGAAACTATCTGTTGAATTTCTCTCTTGCCGATGTGCATGGTTATTGTGTGAGCCTGACTTTCCTCAGATTTAACTGAAGAAATTCTGAAATTCTCATGAATCCCATACACTGCTGAAGGCCAAAGTCCTCTGGAAATTCCCCCCCCACTCGGAATACAACACATTTTACGTCTGCCAATGCAACCCTTGGCAGACAGCAAAATGTCTCATGTATTTACTAGGTGAAATATCTGGATTATTGTCAGAGCTCTCCATGAAGATCTCCATTCCCGCACCAGCAGCGCTCAGCTGCACCCAAAGATTGCTTAGCAGCATAAATGTCTCGTAAACGGGAGTGAGAACAGACTTTATGACAACGAGGAGACCTTAAATCTGCTCAAATGCAACACCCGCTTGGGCTCGCAAGGACTTTGCTTTGCATATTTGCATCCCTTAAACCTTACCCTCTAAAAGTAGGATCAACCGCCAAAAATTTGCCTGGCTTAGGCTCCAGGAGTGGTTTAACCACCAGCTTCCATCCGCGAGCCGATAAATTTGCCGAGGCTGTCTCAGAGTTGGACGCTGCTCCTTCACAAGTCACTCCTGTTTAGCCTGAAAGGTTCCGCCTTGAAAACAAGCCCAGGCTAAAACACACTTAAAACTTGGTTATCCAGATAGAAAGTCTGCCCTACCTCCTTCCTTATCCTGTATTCTTCCTGTTCTCCCCGTTTTTTCTTAATCCGCAGTTTTCATAAGTGAAATTCATTGCTTTGGATTTGTTTTTTGTTTTTTTTTTCTATTTTTTTGAACCACACACATTTCTAGGACTCACTTGCCAAGAAATGTCTGTAAAAGTATTTCTAGATGCTTGGAATTTCCTAGTGGCAGTATGGAAGTTGGATTTGTTTGAATGTCTCTCGCAGCAGGAGGAAAATTGAGCTCGATATGTTTACCAGTATAAAAGCCATCTGTTTGATAGGGACTCTGAAAGAAGACTGAGGGTCGGGCTCCTAGAAGATGAAGTGAAAAAGAAAGGTTTTTGTTTCCCGTCACTGAGAATTAATTACACTGTTAATAGAGTGTTAGAGTAAGTAGCACTCCTTTTAGTTATTTCTTAAACTCAAAGAAATAAATGCAACTTTAAAGAAAAATTTTACTGAAGCAAAATCCACAATAACTTTTAAAGCTGTTGGTCACATGCCCAAAAACATTTGTGTGCCAGGGTTATTTTCCATAAATATATTCTGGCAAGGTCTTTTTCTTTTCTTTTCTTTTTTTTTTTCCTTTTTCTTTAACTCAAAATCCTTTGTGGATAAAATATTGAGATTATTTTTTATGTGTACATGAATGGGCTATCTTATGTATGTGGGTATCTGCAGCCTTGAATTTATTCAAGTTTTTTTGTGCAAAGTTTTTTGTCACATTGCTATTTGGGTACATTTCTTGTAATTGCTCTGCAGCTTCACTGGGATGTCAGGAGGGAGGGAGAGCTGCAAACTGAGATTCCCCTTTTGGCAAGGGAAAGAGAAATGGGAGCTCCCTCTCTAGAGCTGACAAAATATTTAGTAAAAACAAAAAAAATCCATTAGAGAACATGTCTGAGAGCTGGGCTGAGCCGTATTTGGATATATCAGGTGAAAAATATTTGCTGGAATTTTATGGTTATTAATGATAAAAAAACTCACAGACACATATCCATATCTTGAAAGCGTTTAACAAACCATGGATGGTGGAAATCACTGTATAAGGACAGGCTAAAAGCAAATGCCGGGGTGTTGAATAGTTTTAAACCGGTTCCTTGAGAGGCTTCCTACTCCAGGGACAGGCAGAGGCTGCGGGGATGCAAGGAAACCCCTCGACACCCCAAAACGCTCGGGAAAGTGTCTGTGCTCCTGCTCTCCCCTTCTCCTTTTCAGCCCATCCTTAACCCACCAGTGCCGCCAGTTTGCAAATTGCAAAGGCCCCCATTGCAAAATGCAAAATCTCGTTGCACGAAGCTGAATAAACAGCGCCGGCCAAGGCGGACAAGTCTGTTCCACCTCGGGACACACCAGCTTTGTCCCACGTGCAGCTTTTGGGAGGGCTGCCAGCAGGGCTAGATGCCACCAGTATTTTCTTTAGTGTGCTGGAAACCCCAGGTGAGTTTTGACACCATCGGTGCCCTTGGCGCACACTCGCTGCATTATATATGAACTGCCTTACATATGTCGAGTGCAGAGACTCCTGCGACGTCCAGAAGTATTTGGGTGTACAAAGAAAAATACAGCTGAGCTAACAGAGCTTTAAAAGAAGCTGACTTGGGGGCTTGATAGTCCCCGCGTAAGGCTTGCTTGTCAACATTGCCAGGCAGAGCCTATGAAATCTATGCCTTCAACCTGAATATACAAGGGGAGCCAAAATAACACATTATGAGCGTTAATGCAGTTGAAAGTAAAACCGCATGTTTTCCAAAGGGTTTAAAAGCTCATTTGAAGTAGGGCAAAGGGTCAGGGAAGAAGGAGTCCCATTTATGTAGCGCTGGCAACTGTTTAGAGATGAAGAAGCCCCACTTAGAGCATGTACTTTTCATTATATCACTGCTGCCCTTGTGGATGAAAGCGAGCGCGGAGATGGTCACCCTTGCGCAGACCCTGCAAAGGCACAGAATTTCCCAAGTTCTCCCAGAAAAGGGAAGAAATGGGTCTTTGTTGGGAGTGACTGGAAAGAGTGCAACCCCCAAATGAAATTCTACTTTTTTTAAGGGAATTTTTTATGCTTAGGCAATAGGAAAAAGCTGGCTGTGTTTTACAGCACTATGTGCAGCCCCGGGTTAACTCCCCAGTGCCTATCTGGGTAACCAAGAGCAGCTTGCTGAGGTTGCTGCTGATTCCAACCCATTATCCCTGGTCCTGCCTTGTGGGAAGGTCTCCATGCATTTCTGCTCGTGCTTTTACTTTGCTTGTTGGACCCTTGGCATCTATATTTTCTGGTCCTGGGTTTCTTACGGACTTGAAACCTGTTCCTTGGCTTGGACCCCATTGCTGAAATCCTCCTCTGAGTCCTGGAGCTCCTATGGCACTTGAAGGAGAGTGATACTGCTTGGGTGCTACCATCCTAAAGCATCAGGATGCTCCATGCCTTATGTCCTACACCATTCTGTAAAGCCACTAGAGACATTCAGGTTGTCTGGAGCAATGTGACTTGATCAGGAGAGCCCCGCAAACCTGCAGAGATGCTTTAGAGAGGAGCTGCTGAGTTATTTGCCCCCCAGGACCCTCACAGCTTTCCTGTCAGCACAGCTGGATTGTAAAAGTGAAATCTGCCTATCTTACTGTCCTGGATTTACATTTTTACACAACAAAACTTGGTGCATGAAAGGTAAAATATTTGAAGTGAGTTTGTCAGCTCCTTCCCTAGCGATCTGGAAAAAAATATTGCTGTTAAAAAGAAACACATCCCTGTACACAGGATTTAGCACAGAGCAAAGGGAACATTTTTGTCTGAGGTTCGAGCTAAATCACTGGCAGAACATCACTGCTTTTCGAGCACTTTAACTCAGATCCAACAAAAATCTATAAAAAGCTGCTAAGTTGCGATGAAGGAGAGCCACAGTGGTCATGAGTTTACTACAGTCCTTTAGGGTAAACTCCAGACTACTGATGGGTAAGGAGTCCGACTGCCATTCCCAGAGGGCAATAAGGTATTCCAGCAACTTACTGTCCCTCATGGACCTTCAGCCTCCTCTTGTCTATGCCAGCAGCCCTGCCACAAGCCATTGGGTAGATCAAGAGTGAACGTGAGGTGTTGATTGGAATATGTGTCTCCATTCCAACATCTCGCTCTGTTCTTAGGCTGGAAAAGGCCCTTGGCTACAACAGCAGGTTGGGCTGGTGGTTTAGAGAGATAAATAACATTCAAAGGTGAGAGAACTGGAGTGAGAGAGCACGCTGTGGATTAGGATCAAGGCAACGTGTGGGATACCTGCTGGGCACCAACCAGAGCTTCAGGTGTCCGTGCCCATCATGTTCAAGAGCATTTCGCTTCTCTTCAAAATGTGCATGAGGAAGAAGAAAAGAAGGATGAATCTAAACAACTGAGACCTGAACAACTGACTTCAAGCAAGTCAAAAGCAGTGACATTTGTGGGTAATAATGCAGTGGTTGGGAGCTGCAAAATATCCCAGAAACTTGTATGTGAAGAAAAGGAGAAGAAAGACACCAAAGAATGATCTGGGGGGTCTTCATGGATGAGAGTCTAAATTAAATACTGCCAAAGAGGTTTCCTAGGGGCTGAAGTGTTTTTGGTTTTGTTTTTTGGGGTTTTTGTTTTGTTTTGAATCAATAAATCCCACAGGACCAATTTAGGGCCCTCGAGTGGATTCAGGTAGAATAAAGGATATAGGAGCTAGAGGCACAGAAAAAGAGTAAAATGGCAGATGAATCGGCAAAAAAACTTGCCTGAGAAGATGCTCAGGCAAAAACTGGGCCTGAGAAGATGCGGAAATAATATTAGGGATATGAGGAAACTAGAGGTAGAACTAATTTTCCTAAACTAAAAAAAAGAAAAATTTCAGGAAGTTTATCTAGTATTCTTCAAATTATTCCACTTGAAATATCTATTGTTTGATTTGCTTTTCCTGCCCAAATCCTCAACAGCCTAATTTTATTTTCTTAACTATGTGGAGAACCAGGAACGCTGGCAATACAGATTCCAACCTGAAATTCAACATATTGGCTAGAAAACCTGTATCTGGTGTTGAAGGGACATAAGCATCAGTTTTTATTAGAGTATTTTTTGTTACTTTGAAACAATGAGCAAAGTCTGCTGCAAACTAAGAACACATGTTGCATGAAAAATATTGATGTGCAGAGATAATGCTGCACATCCCTTGGGTACTGAGCGAATGAAGAGTCAGAAAGTCAAAAGCAGGGGAAGGACAAAATAATTACAAGACATGTTGCATTAGACAAATTGCAGCCGAGCCTCTTGAGCTCATGTTTTGCTAGTCTGGTTTGCAAATAATCCTTCTGTAACACACCAGTGATTGAGTCCAAGTTTGAAAGAGGAGGACCAGAACACGTAAAACATGTAAACACGCTCCCAGTGACATATTTCTAGTTTATTTATCTGAACATATTAGATAAGGGCAGAGTATTAAAACTCAGTAAATATTTACAGATCCCCTGCTTTTTCTGGTAGTGAGCACCGTGGACAAATGTGCATTAGTTGCAACCTCTTCACAGCTTCAGCTTTGTTTCCTTCTCCCCTTGCAAGATTAAAAATGGGAAAGCAGACTTTGAAATGTGCCTGTAAAATTAGGGAGCAGCTGCAGTCTTTTCTCCTGATGAACAGTGGCCACTCTTATAGTAATAAAGAGATGAAGTTTGGGTCATTTCTGCACTTAGCCACAGAGAACGAAAAAGAGCAGCAATGCCTAGAATTCCTTATGTTTTCGATTAGCCTTGCTGGCTTATTTCTCTTATTAAAGTTCATTTTGAGGTTTGCCTGATTCTCCTTTTGTCTCCACTGTTTTGGTTCTCCTTCAAGATCCGAGCGGCTTGGGAAACCTTTTCCCAGGAGATCTTCACTAATGGGCTGGTGAGACCTTTCATGGGGTGGCTGCTGCTTGGTGGGGTGGGTTTTTTTTGCTGGTGGTTTTCTGCCCCTTGCCTCCTTTCTAACCAAGTCTGTTGGAAACCTCCAGGAGCAACGGACGCAAGGGAAGAAATGGAAAGAAGGGAAGTGTTTTGGAACAAAAACCTTTCAAATCGCAAAAGTGAATTTATATAAGATTTCCACTTCCTTTCAGGTTTAAATCCCTTCTAAACCAAGGGGCTAAACTGTCAGTACTGGATCCAAATCCAAACCCTTCCAGGCAAGACTAATTAAAAAAAAATCTCCAGGGTTGGTGTCAAGGGGCCGTTCAAAAGTCTAAGGACAGAGCCTATCCCTTCATCAAAAAACAAAGAGAAACCCTGAATATGTATGAAGATGGTCAGGAGCTTTCCCAAGCTCCCACTCCTCTCCTTGGGAAACCAAAAAGTATCAGCTTTAAATCTCATCGGGGCATTTATGAGAAACAGGCAGTCATTGTACACAGGACCTATGGCATTAATCACTTCTGGAGTTCCCTTTCCTCTTTCTAAAGAGGGGATTTTCTTTTTTTTTTAATGTCAATAAATAGTGATGCCTGAGATTGGACTGTCAGGGACATAAAGTCAGCAAAAAAAAAAAAAAAATAAAAAAAAAATAAAGGGGATGAAATGCCCCAAAATAGAGGACCCCGACCTGCTTCCAGAGCCAGGGCTCAGGAGGTGCAGGTAACCACTCTGGTCTCGCCCAAATCACTACAAGCCTGGCTTTATGGTGCAGCTGAAGAGAGTGATGGTCCCACTGGTCGGCGTGTGCAAACAGCTCTAGATTAAAAGAAGCCAGATCACCTCCCAAACCAAATATTGAATTAGGTTTGAGATTTTTTCCATTCCCACTTTTTTTTTTTTTTTTCTCTCTCATCTCACGTTTATGGTGCTCTGGCCTTGGCTGTGTCACAGGCTTCTTTGTCCCCAAGTCCTGCAAAAATCCTGAAGAGCTCAAGCTGCTGTTTGTGCTCAAGTTTCCGGGTTATTTTACCGGTGACATTAATTCTATGTAATGGCAGTAAATAAGCTTCTGACCTTGGAATGGTGCCTGTTCAGGTGTCCTCTGGACTCATCCCCAGAGAAGCATGATTTGTGCTTGTATGCACAAAGAGACTAGATCTTCTCAAAAACGCCTTTTTTTTTTTCCTTTTTCTCCAAATCAGGGATTTTTGTATGTCCACAGAAAACTGGATCTTTTCTTTTTCTCTAAATCAGGGATTTTTGTACATCCACAGCAAACTGGCAGTGCTTTCTGGTAGGGAAGCTAAGGCTGACCTTGAGGAGGTTCTCATTAGGATGGTGAATGGTCAGAAAGTTTAAATGTAATCCTGCCCTATTCAATGCTACAGTTGTTTTTTGTTCCATTCAGAAAGAAGAGTCACATAGGAAGAAAAAGATTTAAAATAGATTTGAGCTTTCAAAACACGATGAATCAGTTCAGAATTTGGGTTCTGCTTAAGGGAAAGGGAGCAATTTTCTTAGTAGTAAAGCTATTTTTTTCGTAATAAATAAGCTCAGCTTTGGCGTATCCAATGTGGAGCAATTTCTTTCACCTCCTTAAATTCTGCAACAGGTCGTGCACACAAACGGGCCCCGTGAATCGCAACAGCTCTGTGATGGGGCAACATTTTCATGCTACTGTATTTTAATATCCTTTGCAACAGTGACATCTTCTACTCATTACTGGCAGGTCAGCGAGTGAATCTAATAATATATTTGTGGAAACATAAGGAGCTGGAATATGCCCTTGGCTTTTCAGGAAACAGAGGTCTCTCAGAAATGCCAAAGAAATGAGGTTCTATTTTTCCAAGGCATCAAATTTTTTTCAAAGCAACCCCAAATGTGCATAATCATATTATAGGCAATCAGGGTGCTATTCAGCTACTATATCAAACAGGCATGTCATTAGCACAGCAGGCTAATTGCTTGAGCTTTCCTTGACCTGGGACTTCAGCGTTAAGGCTCTGGGTGGCCAAGCGATTTTCATAATTTTGCCTGTATTCCACGAGTCTAGAGGAAATCAAGGTCTGTGATTGCTTTGGTAATTTTCCTTTCAGAACAGATTGCTTGATTTGACATTTTAAGTACAGTATCTTGTAACTCCCAAGCAGGCAAATCTTTCAAAGGAATTGCTGGGAGGGCAGTCTCCTGTTTTCCTTGCTAAACTGCATCGTTAGAAGACTTGTCTTTGTGAGAACGCAGCAGCGGACCATGAGAATTGAGTTGCCACCAAGATAAGGTCATGTTATGTAGAAATATGAGCTCCTTAACCTTTGATCTTTCCCCCACTTCCAATTTTGTAACCTTTTGCTGCAAATAGTTCACAGTGAAGTCAGGAGGAACACTTGGATTCCTTTGGTTTCCCCACCAAGGAGGCTGCCTCTTAAGGGGGTTTAAAAAGTCACATGCTGCTTCATTATAGGTTTTTAACCAAGGATAAAACCATCTTCCAACTCCTAAGCCACATTTATGACCGCCCTCCAAAATATCTGTAATCCCTAAAACCAAGGTCAGAGCAGACTGTTGCTGATTAGCAAAGGCAGTTGTTGACATCTGAGCAAAGATTTGGGATGAGAACACAGCAAAATGGCTACATTCTCAAACGTGAGGAAGGAACAGAATTCAACAGCAAGCTGGTAAGAAGGTGAGAACATGTGATTTGCACTGAAAATGCAGCATTAGGAGAGCATATAGAAACTTTTCAAGCAGTTGAAAAAAATGAGTGAAACCAAGTCAATCAGAAAAAAAAATAAATAACCTGAGAACAGGTTATTCCTTGGCCAAGGAGGACAATCTTATAGCAACAACTCCTTGTAGCTCTGTATCCAGAGGTGTTAGAAGTCTCCAGCTGCCAACTGGAGCTCTTCTGATGCCCAAGGCTATAAAATGAGGCACGTGTAGGCTGTGCCTTGGCAAGAGGAGCGAGCCCTCTTCTCCGGGCAACACGAGCCCGCTGCTCTCGCCACTATCCTAGGCAGTCATCTTCTCTGTAGGAAGAATGGCTTCAATTATGTCACAGCTTCCAGTTTCATTAACGCTCAGACAATACGAGCATTAAAATAAAATACCATGGCAAGCGCCGCCGAGGCCACCGAAACGTTTCCTGTTATTGTGCTGGGATGGGGATTGCAGCAACACGGAGCCGGTCCAAACGACTGCAGCGGAGCGCCGAGCCCGCTCCAAGCGCGGCGGAGCTCTCGAGGCTCCCTGACAATAGAGTTTCTAGGAATTACCATCTGAGGTGGCAAGGAATTTGCCCAGGAGGCCCGGGCACGGGTCCGAAGTTCCCTTGCTTGCCGCGAGCTTTTCCAATGAGAAGCAGATTCATCCGGCCGAGCTGGGAGCAGCGCTCCATCAAGGGGAGAAGAAGTCATTGATAAACCCAGGGTGCCGAAAAGCCCCTGTTGCTTTGGGAGAGTTCAGCTAGGTGACATTTTCTTGTAGCAATCTTGCAAAATTCAACAGTAAAACTCCATTTTTGGAAGGGGTTGATCAAACTTTATCAAGCTCACACAAACAATCTTTCATGAAAAAAAATGCCTTCCACATTTTAGACTAATTCTACTCTTCAGCACTTCAGTGTTGACCTTGATCTCTGACTCCTATCTGACCTTTTTTATTCATTTACTTTCACTGCAATGGAAATGAATCGTTCAATCATTTTGGTTCAATGTAATGTTCTGGAACGAATTCAGGGAGACATCCATGAAGATTGCTTCCTGCCATAGACAGCAAGTGGTTTCTGCGTGCGGACTCTCAAGATGCTTTTCCAAGGGATTCAAATTCTGTTAAAATAAATTACAGGCCTTTGAAAATAGTGCTGAACTACAAGTGAAAATTACAGTGTTCTCATATATTTACATAGCGACTCTTTATAAATAATGACTCAGTGGTTGCACTATCATGAACTGCAGGGACTACCCACAAACCCTTCATTTTGTTGTTTTTTCGGATTTATTGTCAATATCTTAATTAAGAGTGGCCAGGGGTTGCTCAAACTGTAATTTCACAGGGCACAACTCCCAAGGATAAATTGAAACTGAGATGGTTAGTTAAAAAAAATATATAATTTGAAAAGTAATTTTAAACTTCTATTAATCATTTCATTTTACTGCAGTGCTAGTCTTGGAGCAAGAAGCAATTGATGTCAGGGCTATGCAGGTGAATTTTTTAATCACAGGAAGAAAGAGCAAAGCAGTGGGGTTATACTTTTATCGTAGTATGTACTATTTAAAGATGCTTTGGGATGGCAATGGTCAAGACTAGACACTGACCTCCTCACTCTGACGTGTCAGGGTCTCTAGGCATTTTCAGGACATTGCTAATCCAAATTTCAAATTCCCAAAGGTAATTGCTTCTTTGTGCAGTTGGGAAACTTGATAACATGTTGCATAAAATTTGATTACTCTAATGAAGCAAATTACTTGCGTGTACACAAAAGGGTGTGCAATTTTGCTTGTTCTTCTTCTCATACATAAAAGATTTACTCTTAAGAAAAGTCATACAGGAAGCTCACTATAGACAGAGCGAAGAATTAAGCCTAAAGAGTTAAGAATTAAAAGGTTGTGTTTTCCCGGGTCCATCTGTAGTGGTACATTTCCACGAGCAGTGTGGAGTGTGAAAAGAGAGATCTTGGCTGCATGAACACATGGGATTTCAAAAAGAGAAGCCCAAAGTCAAACTGGGGATCAAACTATGGGCTCAAAATAAATCCCAGGATGTGCAATCATTTTTTTTTCCCCTTCCCTATTTACTTCTACAAGTAGAAAAAATCAGGGAGACTTTCACCTTTTTTTACAGCCCATCTCACTGCAGTCTCCTGAATCCTGCAGCTGTTGCAAGGCAAGAAATATCAGGCTTCAGGATGGTCATGAAAACAGTGGATTTGTCAGGATTTTTGCAAGGTGTGAAAGACAGAGTTAATTCTGTAACACACACATTCATTTACAAACCAGTAAACCAACAAGTGCTTTCTTGTCTTAGCAGAAGACCCAAAGTACTTGCAAAGTATTTATTCCTTCAAATCCGCTTTTCCTCCAGCTGGACACTTACAGGGATTAAATACAGTCAGCGCTGTGCTCTGAGACAGCAAGAATTGAAAGGAAGATCAATTGCAGACAAAACTGCCAGAAAATTAGGAGATAGGCATGTGCATAGGCAATAGAAATCACATTTAAGAAAAGGAGGAAAAAAAAAAATCATGAAAGAGAGCCAGACTGCATACAGTAGTCTTAGTGTTTGCACTGGTTAAACCCCTTTTATCTCACATTCATAAACACAGGCTCTCTATATGATATAAAACACATTTAGCTGTCATTGAAAAGCTGTGATTTATGGAACAGGGCTGTCCCTAAGAGGGTAACAACACTCGGTGCTTATTTTGGCAGGTGCACTAATTCAAACTGCTGAGCGGCTCAAAGAACGGCTAATGCTAATGACAAAAGGTTAATGATTTTCTTTCTTTTTTTTTTCCCTTTTTTTTTTTTTTGATTGGAAATATTTGTTCAGTTTAGGCACTGCTTTATATGTGACCCCAGCTGTAGCCAAGTTAGTGTCAGCTCACTTTGCATTTGGCAAACACAGCGTTTGAAGAAAATATTATTTCAAACATGACTAAACAACCTTCACATTGCTGGACTAATGAAGAGACATATCCAGACCTCTGCCTTTCTTTCATGCTTGTATTTAATTAGAGATAAATAGTGAGCTGTTCCCCTAGTAAAAATGGAAATAGCACATCGAACAACAACAACAACAAAATCACCATTAAATATATTAATTCATCTATCATTTGGGTTATGTTTTCCATTTTCTCAATGGTCATAAAATCCACTTGTTACCCAGGATTTTTTCTGGATTAACAGAACTGTAAACTTGTCTGTCAGCTCTTAAATGAGTTGTGTCTGCTAACGCTCTGCTGCAAGTGATTGCAGAGCATGTTTTGTAGGCATTTGTGGGTGTTTAGTAAGATGGAAATCCATGCAGGTAAATCCTGAACCCCAGAGACGCCAGGTTTTACTAAGCATAGCTCAAATGCGAAGGGAAGAGCAGTGTGCTTTGCAGAAATATGTCAGGTGCAGGGTATGTCCCCCTGGGGACACCTAGGTGTCACCTACCTAGTCCTGAAGGGCAACAGCAACCTCATCCTCTCCAACATTAAGTTTCTAAAAATATGAGACAGCAACATGGCATGGTGAAGTTATCAAAGTTTACCCAAGCTGGTCCAAGCAAGATGCTTGCTCTCCTCTCCAGTAGCGTGGGAGACCCAAGGCATCAACTGTGAGTCCCTCTAGCCCAGGAGATGACAGATGGTGAGCTCAGGAGGACATCTGTCCTGGCCATGTTCTGCTCATCCATCAGACCATGGGTCCCAGGCCAAGGTCCTCAGAAGTTTTGACTGGGCTTAATCATCATTCACTTGTTGTCTTGCACTGGTGTGAACATCATCCATCTACCTACCCCATGCTAGGACCAGCCATGTCAGAGCAGGCTGTTGGAGCTCTGCATAGGGCTGACTTAGCAACACAGGGCTGGAAAAAAAGCAAAAAATAGCTACAAAACCTTGAGAGCACCTCGATCCCTCAAAATACAATTCTTCCTTATCACTAGCAGCATGTACACAAGCTGCAAAGCCCAGTACTCGAACACAACAGGGATAGCGATCAGCCACAGGACAAAAACCTCATGCATAATAGTAACAAAAGCAGCAGAAAAGTCCAACAATAACAACAAAGCAGCAAAACCCTGGCCAGCAGTGAAAAGTAGGTCGTTTTGAACATGTCCAAGAGCTGTATCTCCACGAGGAACTGGATGGAAGCCAGAGAGACATTTGTCAAATTAATCATGGCAGATCAGGTGCCTGTCACCCTCCCCTCCCAGATCCCCTTGCAGCCCTCTCCTCATTAACCTCTGGCAGAAAGGCAGGCTTGAGGCAGACTCATAATAAGTGTGATATTTCCTCAATACTCCAACATTATTATTATTTTTCAAACCACAGAGTTACTCACATTGAGGGCCGTGTTCGCTTTGCCCAGCCAAGTCATTGGTACAGACAGGGGAGCTGGAGGAACTGGTCCCACCACCAGCTCTTCTGGGTCTCGCTACAGCCAATGGACACAAAATCACTCAAAGCTGAGCTCTGGTCCCAGCTGGACCACATTGCAGCTCAGAAGCAGAGCACAAGGGTGGCTTTTCACACTGTGTACCAAACCTGCCCTCTGCCTCCGTTAGTGTTCCTGGAACACTCTACAATTCAATCCATTCTCAACGCCCTACATTCTCAGCCTCTTGATAGGCCTCTTCTGCCAGGAGAATTCACGTAAAACCAGGTCATCTCTGTTTCTGCTAGAGCTAGAATGGTTCCTTAAGAAAAGCTGAGGTGAATGGAAAGCCAACAGGATTTAATGAATGGGTGATTGGTCAGAAGTCTGAAGTCCATCAGCTGTTTTCCAGGAAGCAAGAAGGAAACCTGGAAAGTATTAGGCCCAGGAAGACCACCAGACATGAAAAATGGTATTCCTAATGCTGCAACTATCCACAAAAGAGGTTTTTAAAGTTTACAAGGAGAGCTTTAGCAGTAACATCACAGCAGGACTTGATAAGTAAAATGTGTGTAAATTTAACAGTCCTTTCTTTCCCATCATTGGTCAATGCTTCCTTCCCACCAAAGTGGAGAGTTATTTTGGCTCCTCTCTGAGAAAGATGAGCAGATATGTGAGAGGATGACTAAGAGACTGAATGAAGAAAATAGACTGTGGACAGAGAGTGCAATTTTTGGTAACGTTGGAGTATATGGATGCCTGAGAATGTAAAAGGCAGATTGGCCCTTTTATAAGAATGAAGAGAAGGACGGAAATCTGGATGTTGTAACTGAGGCTTGGTCCAGAAATCAAAATCCATAAAATACATTAGCTCTAGGGTGAATGCAGAAAAGAGCCTAGTCCAGGTTAGCCAAATATCTGTGGCTTCAATAGAAGCCTTTAGGAAAGTATGTAGCCACTAAACCATTTTTACTCAGTGTTTTCCAAATATAAAACACTTCTTTAGCTGCTTAAGGCTATGATACATATATACATATTTATATTATTTATACTTTCATGCCCCTTACGCTCCTCACAGGAATGAATAAGAAGCAACAAAAATTGTCATCTGCTTTTTTAGCCTCTGACACCCCAGTAGCAGCTATTTGGACCTGGCTGCATTTCTCCCAGGTCTAGGTAAGAAAACCTATTCTGCAGCACTGAATTCACCCTAGGTGCAAATGAACAGCAACAACACGATTTGCAAGGAGTGCCTTGGGTGGCAAAGCCTTGTGTGTATGCTGCCTTTTTGAAGGAAGATACATCCCCAAGTCACTGTAACTAATAATCGTGCAATATTGAAAGGGTGCAGAATTTACGGGTGCGGTGGGATTACTTTTGTTAAAGCAATAATGCCTCATTTGTTCTTATGACAGAGCTTTACAACAGCTACACAGTCGAGGCTTTAACATCCATCAACATTACTGTCTGGATTGTATTATCTAGGAAATCCCAGAGTCACTAGCCTACAGGTTGAATTAGCTGCAAATTCATTTCAGATTAGAATCCCTTTTGTAAATGCTGCAGTCACTCAGGCAATACCGTGGAGAAAGCGAGGGGGATGTTATTGAATTTTGCGTTAATAATTCTTTCCCAGACTTTTTGCCCCCCTCTCCCCTCTTTTGGTAACCATCACTTCTTGAAAGGTATTAAGGCATTAAGCTAACTTTAAAAATAACTTCTAAAAATAACTGCAAACACTTTTCTGAAAACCTCCCCTTATGTCTTTGCTCAAGGAGCAACAACCTTCCCTGAGTGTGGAACAAAAGTGGATTTTAAAAAGCGGTTTATCGGGTATCTATTCCTTTTTCCCAGGTGTTTTAAGAAAAACACCAGATGCATCCCAATGCTTCTTGTTGCTCCATGTGATAGAAAGGTCACAAGAGAGTGAGACGATCTCTACTTGTCTCAGTCTTCAGTACAATAAAAAAATATCTGTTCTTGGATGTTCCTGGGAATTTCGGACACTGTTCGTGAAAATGCGAATTAAGCCAAGGTTTGTCCTGCACTTGCTCTGCTGCAATGCAGAGGGACATTGCTAGACAGGTCCATGCCCAGCCTGGGTTGCACATGGATCTCTTTGCTTTTTCTCCAAGGAAATATGGCAGCGAAGGAGCCCGTGGGCAGGAAGGGGTGCGCTCGACCCCTGCATTGGGGAATGCTGGAAGAAAGTGAAGTTTGAACTCCAAACCACAAATATTCATAGCAGAATCCTGATTCTGAGCGTTACAGGGAGCCAGACAGGGCAGAGCCACGCGACTGCTCAAGTGTCACCTACAACGCCTGGGTTTCAAGTAGTCACTGCAGAGCAATCCTCACTCCGATATATTTTTGGCAAATAAATCTGAACAAAGACTACGCCTGCAAATTCATTTGCTGCCTACATTGCTCGTATGAATCATTCATTCAACATCTTGTTATAGAAAAATCCTAGAAGTCCTGGTGAAGGAGCAAGTCCCCTGCCTTTCAGGGTGCTCTTCAAAAGATCACTTTCGTGCAAGGAAGACAGAGCTGAACTTAAATGCCTCATTAATGTCTGCGTTGATAAAACCCAGAGCATTGTCATTTTGATGCTTCCAACCTGCTATATTAACTTTTTTTATGTAATGCATAAAATTGCCATAAGAGAAATAAATAAAGTCCTCTGTGCTCCTTTTATAAATTGGGCTGATGTTCTAACAAGGCAGTTTTATGTCCTAAGGGAAGAAGGGGACATTACTGCAGGGGTCTAACTTTAAACCTGCACTGAAGCTCCAGCCCCTTCTCTTAGGGGCTGTAACCACCAGGCACATCCGAGGCTGGATGCCAGTCCCATCACAGCACAATTCCACCCAAAACAATTAATTCACGTAAAACTCAGAGTTTAACCTGCAACTAAAGCCAATCTGCAGGTTTCCCTCCCTAAAGAGATTCCTTCCCGATTTGCTAAACACCAAGTCACCTCAAGACACTGTTCCCAGCATCATCCACCCCCTCCAGAAACACCCACACTTACCAGCCCAGAAATAACATCAATTTTAGCCTGTCCTTTTCTGCAGCCTAAACCTCACCTCTGTTCACTGGGGGTCTTTACATAACCTGACCTCCAGAAGCCAATTACATCTGTTTTCTCTGCGCTCATGTGTTTCTAGTATTGACACCAACTTCGCTTTCAACAAAGGGTGGGTTCCCATGAACTCGGCTCTTTATTACCAGCTGGTTCTTATTAGAGATTAACCAATAAAAAATGAGTAATACAGTCAGCAGTGTGCTCCTCTGTGTAGCACTTTTCCATGTGTTTCAATTTACCAATCAACCCATAAAGCCCTGCCCTCCAATGAACTGCATTCCATGCCTCACATTTTTTTGCTTATTTTGATAAATGTAGCTTTTCATAGATAAAAAGGGCAGGAATCTGGCTAACACTGTCTACTGTTAGCAGGAACATTGATGTTGGATAGATGAATTAGAGAAGGCTACTTGATCTTTTTCTCTGGCAGCTTATTATACCTTGGCTCCTGGGCTTCTAAAATTTCTCTTGCAAAGCTTCGCTGTCCCTGTGCTTGGTTAAAACCTGTCAAAAAATTAACAAATCTAATTTCAGCCTCATTTTGCCCCTTTTCCTTAACACCATGTGGGCAAGGAATATTCTGTAAGGATACTCCAGACCTTTGCTGTTATTGTGGAAGTTTCTGCAAGTTAAAACTACTCCAATATGGGTGGAGGATGAAGAAGTCTAAATCTGAAAACTGCAGTTCATAAAATGGGTCATTTCTTTTATACACTTTTTTGAGGGGAGAGTGCAAAAAAAGCATGTAGCAACTTAATGGGTTCCTTGACTTGACCTTGTGAATATTTGCCTGTGAAATTAGGCTTTGCAACTGTATTTTTCTGCCTTGGAAACCCCATGCCCGTTCACAATGTTGAGCACTAAGCGCTAAGACCAGCTGCTGCCGTGTGCCAAGAGCAAAAAATTTTATTTTTACTGTTTGGAATATTTTTGAAATCTTAATTTCAGCATGTCATTCCTGCAATTTCCAAAGTTTTTCATTTGCTTTTGATAAAGATGTGCCCTATATGTAGCAAACTGTGATCCATGTAGAACTGTCCCCCTCTCCCATCCATCAGGCTATCTAGGTGGTATGCATGCTACTAGACCCTTTATTTCCCCTGAATAGACATTCCCTCTTGGCAGTGGATTCTGCACTTGGCTTTATTATCACTTTTCAGCAGGAGAATAGAAATACAGTAAATCTTTCCATTAAACCAAGCTGCTGAAAAGGGAACTTTATTGTTTTAAGGTAGTTCAAAGTAGGCTAAGAAAACCCCTGTAAAAACAGGCATGAACTCCTCGAACCTCCCTGAGGTATGAATGTGCTAACTCAATTCCTGTGGGTCTCCAGCTCCATGTCCCCAGGAGCTGCAGGCAAGGAAGGTCCAGGTTGCAGGCGCAAAGGCTGCAGAAAGTCATTGCAAATTCACCACACCAAACCTGCCCTTGATGCCATCCAGCTACCAGCAATCCCAGAACTTCCCAGAGCATCTCAGGGACCCCTTCTGAGCTCTTTATACCTTCATTATTAAAGGTACTTGATAGCACTAGCTGTCTACTTTAAGGTGACACCCAAACCAGCAGCTATGATCCCTCACCCAAATCCTCCTCACCTGGTAGATTTGCACCTAATGATGTTTAACCAACCAAAAGACTGTCTCTTGGTTTAGATGGAGGAAAACAAATGCCATTTGCATTTTTCACCAGAAGGCCCAAGGACTTTTGATATAATAAGGCCCGTTGATCCTGCCATTTGCACAAAAATATCTCTATTCAGCATCACTCAGGCAGGTGCAATAACAGCCAGTGTTGTATAAAAACAGATTACTAGGTTATTTCCTGGAATATGCTCTAGGGTTATTACTGCATCACCATAAAATGTCAGCTAGAAGCAACAAATAAAGGAGGGAATTACGTATGATGATGCTCTCCCATTCAAGGAGAATTACAGGGCATATCACTACCCACATGGCACAAAATGCTCTTACAAGAGATATTTCCCAAGCCACAACCCCTTTCCCATTGCTCTAATGACTGGGCCAATATCTTCCAGGGATGCAGCAGCTCCTGATCCCACCGTGTCTCTTCCAGGCGCTGTGTTCCCGCACTGCTGGCGAGGTCAAGCGTGTGAGATCCATCTCCCTGTTACTCTTGAGTGGGGAGCAATACATCTGCAGAACCAAATCCCTCATTTCTGCCAGCAGCTATGAGGTCGGGAACGGGCTGCTTCCCATCCGCTGTTCTCCCTGGGATGTCCTGGATGGAGAAGACACTTCCCGCGCCCGCGTTTCCCAACGCGCGGCATGACCCATCAGTGCTGCAGGTCCAGTCCCGTGCTGTAGTTAACGCAGAAAATACATTCCTTCAAATAATTGATTAAGTCTTATGTGAAAAATAAAGCGTGTTGCAGAAGATTCATTCTCAGAGTATTTTTTTTCTTTTTTCTTTTAATAATTGGCATTAGATTCCTGGCTGGAGAGAAAGCTGGGGATGGCTGATAACATTTTGACAATGATAAGTGAGGTTTTAGGAAATAAATACAGCTGGGATTATTGAAGTCTTTTCAGCAGCAGAGCCTCCAATTCAGGGGAAGTGTATGAAAAAATATTTGCCTTTTTGGAGGCACCTAATCACTCTAGAAAGATGGCAGCAGCTCAAGAGATGTACACTTAAAATGTCAGAGTAAAGTATAGATTTCAACCTCCAGAACATGCTATTAAGGATAATTCATCTGTGGTTTTGGGATGACAAAGCTTTGAGCCTTAAGCTTCTTTCTGTATTCCCTGGTTGCTGTGCACATCAAGAAAACAAATAAATACACAAAAAATAGGGGCAAAATGCAGAAGAGCATGAACCAATCCACACATTTGCTGAGGATTATGAAGGAAACATGAAGAAGAGCCCAGGTCCTTCATATCCTTCCTTTTTCCTATTCCAGCCAGCAAGACTGTGGTCACCTGGGGGAGGACAGGTTGGTTAATGAACACTTCTGCACAGAACTATATCAGCATTACGATAGCATGGTTTGTGCCCCAAGCAGTGTCAGCACTATGTCTTTGAATGGAAGAAAAGCTGGATAATGACAGCGTAGCTGTGCAGAGACAGTTTTTGGTGCATGCTTTCCCCCACACTATTATTCAGGTTTCTTCCAGCTGCTCCCACTAGGATTTTGCATGTTTGTTTGTCGACCTGCAGATGGATCCGTGCTGGCCTCTGCATTTCCATCATGCTGGCACATGCATTCCGCCTGGGATCCTCTCCATGTGCTCTCCTCTTCCTCCTCCTGTGATACTGTCCAGCTTACAGCACTGCCTGAATTAAAAATACAGCAAAATCTCTTGATGCTCTGTCCTACAATGAGAAGACGGGTCTGCCAGGCACCAATTTGATGTTTCAATCATGAAGGAGGCTCTTAAGGAGGGTTTTTCTCCTGGGCTTCCACAGGGCAGCTACGGACATTGATGGGATGGTGCTGCTGGCTGAGACGGGCTCCAGATCCCAGCCTGTGGATGCGACTCCTCGCTCAGCTTTGTCTTCCACATAATCATGCTTCAACCTTCTTCCCGCTTAAAAAAAAAAAAAAAAAAAAAAAAAAAAAGAGGAATAAAATTAAACAAAATATTTCATTTCCAAGTTGGATTTGCTGGCTCTTTCTTTCAGCAGTTGGAACTGAGCTATTCCCTATTACTAGATTAAAGAGATCTTTAATATCTGTTATTTTCCCAGATGAAAATACTTCTGTGCTACAATCAAGTCTCTGCTTGATCTTTTTAATATGCTAAACAGTCTGATTTCCTTAACTCTGCTCCTATCACCCCCCTCCTATGTTCTAAAGAAACGGCCATGCAAAGGAAAGTTGCGGGGTTTTTTTCTCTTTATTTTGCAAAGACACTCTCTCTGCTTTGGACACCGCTTCCTCTCCAGAACATCACCAGGAGGAGGCTTGGTGCCACCCTTGCACCTGAAGAAATGTGGAGTTTCATGCAATACCATCGCAACACTTTGCAGATGATTTGGGGGGCTCCTTGAGCAAGTTGCCCAGCTCCAATGGTCCCTGTGCCCATCCTTTGGTCCTAGGGAGCATCTCAGCATCCCTGGGAGCAGAACCCGCTCCAGGAGGGACGGAGACATCAGAAACCCTCCCGTGCACCAGTCAGACCTGGAGACGGTGGTAAAAACCCACTGGCGCCGCTGGTGGTGCCTGGGGTGACCCGTGGGGCTCTGTGTCCCTGGGCAGGGGACGGGGGGAAGCAGCGGCTCCCAGGGAATAAATCACGGCCGCTGCCGCTGTCACTCTCCGCCCCGACTGGTTTCCACAAACAAAACTTCACTGTCCACTGACAAGAACAAATAAACCGAGCCGGGAGAGACTGAAAATCACCGGGGATCTGAAATATTTACCTTGGTACCTTATAAGGCTAATAACCACTTTGCTGCTCCACAGCCACTGACAGTATTAAAAAAAAAAAAAAAAAAAAGAGAGAGGAAAAAAAAAGTAAAACATACATAAAATGTTTGGGGCTTTTGAATATTCCAACCTGTCCTGGCAAAAGCATCAAAGCAGGATTAGAACAAGGCTTTAATTCTAGGCTCTTTTCCGACCCCGGCTCCTTCTCCCCTCCGAATCTCTTGCGTTTGATTGTGGAGATCGGTGGAGACAGCCAGATATTGCAGCTAATATAAATGATTTCATTCAAGGTCCTCCGCCGGAGATACAACGAGCATTTTAAGGAGCGGAGCGAGACCTTTTGCTCCCAGCCGTGCGTGTTCACCAAGCCTCGCTGCCTCCTTTCATATCCTCGCAAACCAAGGCTTTAAAAATTACCTGTAGCAGTCAGGAACCCCTGCATGCCAACAGCCCTGAACAAATAAATAATCCACCCGGGGCGGAAATATCCGTCATCTGCTGGACATTGAATAAATCTAACTCCCTAGCACTTAGTCAGCTCCTAGACTGGTTTGATGCTGTGCTCCTTGACAAAGAAGCTGGTAAATAAAAAAGTGGAGACAGTGGCTTATTTAGGACATACGAATCAGGGTAAATGTTGCTGTCCTGCAAACAGCAGGGATTAATTCCGTTTTTTTTGCATTTACCCAGGGCTGCAAAAGTGCCTCAAGGTTGGGAGCAGACACTGCAGTTCTTCACCAGGGATAGATCTGCATCTTCTCTGCATGGGACACAGCGGGTTAATTGTAATGCTGGGATTACATGGATCAAAGGAAGCTGGTCCGAAACGGGCAAGACTGGAAGGGATTTCAGTCACGGAGAAGAAGTTGGGAGCCTCTGGGGCAGTATCTCAGGCAAATATTGCAATGCAGGCCCTCGTGTTAAACTACAAATCTTTAAAATCGAAGCCATGCTCTGCTTTAAAAGAAACTCTAAACTTTGCTGAAAGGCCATCTGTAAGGAAATCTTTCTCCACTTCTCAACAGAACTAGTTTGGTTTCATACCTGTATGAGTGAGGAAAGGTAAAACCAATATCTCATTTAACTATTACTAATTAGCTGCTGTGGAAGGAGCGATGTTTTAGCTACCTATATGCTGTATGGACCTTTTGTGGAGAAGCATCAAGAATAAAGTTTATTTTAAACCATGCTTGACTCAGAGTTGTGCCAGACTACCTGGTTGCAGAACATGAAATCCTGGGCTGCAGGGCTACTCTATGTGGATTTATTACTGACAGATCCAACCCCACCTATGTATCCTGTTTTCATTAGCAGTCAAAAAAAAAAACAATTCTGTGTGTGTATGTGTAAATATATTTCTAAAAAATCATTCATTTTATCTCTTTGTTTTTATTTTTTTTTTTAATTAGACTTCAAAGCGTAGGTTGGCTTCCCATCCCCAGGTCTCTATGGATGCTCTGATCCATAGATCAGATGTTGCCAACACCCTGGGCATGAGTTGCCGTCACTTGTCCTTACCAGCCACCTCTCATTAGTAGGGCTCCATCCCACGTGTCTTCAAGGTGCCCACATTCATGGGCTGGGCTGCCTTGCTCTTCTCCATTTCACGATTTTTTTCCATCCTTTTCAAACGCTTGACTTTTTAAACTAGCGATGTGACTTTAATTTGGGTGCTGCTTGCTGCTAATGGGTTTCTTTATCCTGGGAGCACAGTAAAGGGAAGTTTGGACTGGGAGCCCTTTAAAGTGAAGTTTCCCTGTAGAAAGGATGACGTTAGTTTGGCCGTGCCCTGCCATTGACAGACGCTCCATGTGTCTGTGGCTCTTGGGGCCCTTGATGGCATCTGTAAGTCCTCAATGCTTTCTGCATGTGGGTGGTATGGCTTCCAAAGTCTTCCCCTTTGGGAATCCCTACAGTTTTCCATAAGGAACGTAGCTCCCTGTGCAGACCTCCCATAAGCACATTGTTAGATGACATGTAGGGACTTGATTTCTTATGTCACTTTTCAAAAACCTTCAACGTACTTCACAGGCCTTCAGACCTTCCCTCATGACATGCTGAAAGCATCTGGTAGTGACACGGCCATGCAAAGTGTGTTTGGTTACGGATCCTTGGGCAACAAGGTCTTTGAGCAGCAGCCATCCCTTCTTTCATGTGGCTTGATGTCCCTAGGGGAAGTACATGAATATGAATAGAGGGACATTGAAATATAAATAATAATGATAATTCAAAGATGCATTGATGGTAGAGGGAAATAAAGGACCTAATTTTACTTTCAGGATAATAAATGTTAAACAGTTTATAAAATTTTATTTAGCCATTTAGACTATTATATATCTTGCACATACAGAAGCTTTGCCGCACATAAAGAAGTCATATACTGATTAACAGGTCCCACAGTCTCACCTCAAGGGTGCAAGGCAAGAAGCCATGCAAATCTCTCCAAGAAGGTCAGGGAGCCTAGGCTTAAAAGGGATGGAAAATATTTTGCTGAAGAATTATATTTTGGAAAATAGTTTTTGAATGAAAGCTAATGGGAGGAGAGATCTCCTCCGAGAAGGTTTCAAGAACAACTATTCCTTTTCTTTTCCTTTTCTTTTTTTTTTAATTCTTTTTCTTTGATCTTTTTCAGGGGAAAACACTGTCACTGAAAATGGAATCTCTCCTAGCCCCGAATACCCAGCTGAAAACAAAAGAATGTGCCTCAAAATCCAGCAAAAGATCTCTGTGGAAAGCAGATGCTTCCATTTCCCCTGAAATCCACGGGGCAGCATTTCTCCTCAGCCCACACACCATTTGGGATCATTCCTCAAGGCCATTCTTTAAATTTATGACCCTTCTCGAGATGAGTGTTGCATCAGGGCTTAGGGCAGAGGCTGAGGCTCTGGGGGCTCCTGGTGTGAACGTGTCCTGAGGATGGAGCCAAGAGACACCCCGGGGAACCTCCTGCCTTTAGCACTTCCATTTCTCCACTCATTTATTTCTCTCCAAAAACAACCAGTCAACGGGTTCTCCCCCAAATTAAAAAATAAAACTCAAGTGACATTTTGTATAATGTTCCATGTTAATAATGCACGGACACTACTCTGAAATTGTGTTATCATCTTTCTCCTCCAGTGACTTCAAGGAACAGCTAATTTCTTACACTTCAGGATGTGAATAAAGTATCTAAATAAGATAGATTAAAAAAAAATAGACAATTAAAAATTCGAGTTGCTTTTTGAAGAGATTTTGGAGGCTGAATTCAGCTCTGGAAAGAGAGTCCAAAATTCCGCAATTGTTCACCAAATGGCTGGAGCGTCGAACATCTGGAATTTAAAACTTTTAACTTCTCTTCTCCATAAATTTTGGCCACCTCAAGGTCCTTCCGCCACAACTACAACTTTCCTGACATGCTTTAGTGCTTGAGGTTAAAAATCACACTTTACCACGGCTATGTCAGAGTCAGATTTGTGGAGGGTAATTCTGTTGGACAAGATATCTTTGAGATTGCTTAAAAATCTGTCACTTGGGGGAAGAAATAAGACTTTTCTGCAGTCTCTTTGAAGAAGAAGTTATTCAAGTGAACAAAAAGGGCTGGCTCAGCTTGCAACGAGGAAAGAAAAAGTGAAGCTAAATTACCTAAACAGCATCTCAGCTCTTTGCAGTATGGCATTGTTTTGCAGCCAGATTAAGTGAGTAGATTAGAGTCCTTGCCAGGGTTAAGACCAGTCACATCAAAACTTGAGCAAAAATTAGCAGGTAAGCCAATTTTCCCAGAATTCTCCAAAGACTAGCTTCAGGATTGATGGTTTTTCCATTCTACTTAGCACTTTACGGCACAGATTCACAAAGCTTTTCAGTCATTCCAACATCCAGCTTTAATGGGTGGTATTTCCTATTTTGACTGGTACAGAGCTCATCTATAGGTCTATTAACATGTGCAAAAGATCTTTTGCAAAAGGCATCTTTTCTCTCACTCGCTCTTCATGAGCTTTGATGAGTAAAAGAAATGTCCTTGTTCCCATGTCATGGTCAATATGCTTTCTTTTTTCAGCACTTGGTGGGTTTCTCATGAAGATGCAGCCTGCTTTAATTAAAGTAAAATGTAAAGTAAAATGGTGGCCGGTGGATTCTTCGCCCATGCCTCAAACACTTGACTTCTTAGTTGAAAAGAGGAAAGAAAGAAAGAAAGAAAGAAAGAAAGAAAGAAAGAAAGAAAGAAAGAAAGAAAGAAAGAAAGAAAGAA
>JAVCKT010033734.1:0-10150 GCA_032273925.1 Rhynchotus rufescens
TTTGCTTGTATTTAATATTTTTTTCCTTATTTTTTATTTTTAATTAATGGGAAAAAAAAAAAAAGAAAAATCGTAAATCTTCTCAGATATGCAGACTATAGGTAAAGAATAATCAAAAAGGGACATATTTCATGTATTCTGATATAACTAAATACAAATATTGCCTTTTTTCTGCCTTCAAAGTAGGTTACAGAGTGCTCTCCTAAAAAAACACGTTTTTTTTAAATTACTGACTACCGTCTCTCTTCTCAGCTAACATAATACTGTACTTGGACAGTACACTCAGCTGAGACAAACAGTTGCTGCTCCAGGAGCCTTAAAACTTTGAAGGTCTTTGTTGGATTAAACAGGCTGCATAGATTTGATACTTCCAGCACAGAGTGAATAAACATCTCGCATGCAGTTAGTGGAAAATGAAGTTATTTGTTTCCTTCTCTTTAAGCGCTTGGGTCTCGTAAATGGTAGAACAGGTGACAATCTTGCCATCACTTAGCAACATCAGGTTTTGACAGGCAACTAGAACAGCTGCCTGTCCTGGTCTTAGCCATTTAAAGAGCATTTCCACAGCAAATTCTACAGCTGGGAGAACTGCCAAATGACTTTCAGTCCAAGATGCAGTGATACAAATATGTTGTTGTGTCCAAGTTACAGCCAGATGCTATAAGTATTACTGATTCAGATGTAATTTGCTATTAACAGAGTAAACATCAGGAACAGATTGTTTTCACATTTAAGTGAAAAATTATTCAGTTTTAATATAACAACGATACGATTTTTTTTTCCTGCATTTATCCCCTTTAAAACTCTTGCAGTCTCTTAGTAGAACAGCAAGGTCATTCCTACGCATAGTTAGTAGACAATAATTCAAAGTCATTTCAAATGTATACAAGACTTGAGAAGGAGGGTTACAGCTTTTTCATAGCTGGGTGAAGAGCGCATACACAATTCAGAACATTTTAAGAAAATGTCACAAAGGCAGAATTTCCTGCAGGTTTTTTTCTTTTTGAGGAGTTTGCTTTTTTCCCCCTATATAAATGGTTAATGAAGACAAGTGAAAGGAAATGATTAATTTTACACTTCCGAATCCTGAAGCCTCAGGGGAAGCTAAGCGCTTCCCGTAAATTTACCTCATCTAATCTCTTTTCAGTAATGACCTTTTCTGCATGCTTCTTTTTTTTTTTCAAGAAGAAAGGCATTCTAATAAAAAGGAGATCATTTTAGCTAGGATAGGGAGCTCTAAACAGGTATAGACTTTCAGCACTCAAATAATTATTGCACAACAGCTGGAATGAGCATCAGGATAGAAATCCTGCTTAAATGGAGCACTAAGTTTCTACTACCAACTATTCCATCCAATGTCCTTCCATGCTTTAGGCTATGTTTCACAACCAGGAAAACATCCTTGCTCAGGAAGAGCGTATGCAAAGAGGCTCAAGAGCTTTGCTAAATCTGATATTCCTCATCTCAGGAAGATCTTTGTTGAGTCACCAACCAGGACCTGCTACGAAAGCTGCAACCTCCACATCATTTTTGCCCAAACTGACACTTCTGAGGTATCAATTTCATCTCTGCAGAATTTAGTCCTTCTGAATTCACCACCCCTGGCCGTTTCCTTTCATACTTGCAAGGCAACACTTACAGGCACTGCTTCTTTGGCGCTGCTTTCCCTTTGAATTAGTGTAACCATTAAAATGGTAGTGTTTATTATTATTTACCCACTTGTAACCTCTTTCTGGATCTCTTCATCAGGAATTCTGATACCAATAAATAAAGATCTTTCTTTGGTTCTACTCTAGTTTTATGCCGTTTTCACTGCACTAGTCTGCTGGCTTTAGGGGGCAGGTCAGCATTGCAGAGTATCATATAGAAGCCCTAACCTGAGATATTGCTGCCTCTGTAAGAGATGCCACAGCAGCGCGAGCACCAAGCTGCTAAACCAGCCTTGCTGCGAGGCTCCTACCACGCTGCGCTAAGCGCAGCCGTCCTGCTCATGCACCAAGCATCTCCCCTCTACGTTGTGCTGCACTGCCCAGCAGCCAAACACACAAGGCCAGGTTTGTGCTGCATTAAACCCTGCGCGTGGTGTTAGCTGGTCCTGCAAACTCTGCACATTTACACGAATGGAAGAGATTGGAAGCATGTCTAAAGGCTCTCCTTATCTTTCTATTAGCACCGTTAATTTAGACTCAGAGATGGGAGCAAAATAAATAAATAAATTGTAAAACTAAACGTTCAGAAGCATCTCAACTTCTGAACTTGTCACTTAAGGCACTCCCTGTGCTTCCTACACACAGGCAGAACACACTCTCTGCTGATCGTAACCAAGTTTCCTCCATTCTTGCAAGCAGTGATGTCTAAAATAGCACAACATTCCCAACCATGACAAGCCTCCAGCCTTGGGCACCTCAGAAGAAAGAAGAGAATAAACTAGACACATGCAAAGAGAAAAGAAACTAGTGCTCTGTATTAGCCCAATTACTAATTGGGACAAAACCCACCATGTGGCATTCCAGTGCGGATGCAGCTCGCAGCAACGGGGGTAACTGCAGGAAAGTTTAGCCATCCGTCCACAGCTGCTAACTAGCTCTGAGCAGCTCTGGTCTTGCTTCCACACTCTCGGTTGCCTTCGTCAGCTCTGTGTGCAAAAGGAGCAGTGTGTGGGTGGAAATGGCTTCCAGCTGAAGAAGCTTCTATTTTACAACTGTGCCATACAAACAAAAGTGTTTACCAGGAAGATAATGGAGATGTAACCTACTGAGGGTTGATTCTTACAGCTACGTCTGTAAATTACCCTGAAGTTGCATGATATATGTCCCAAATTGCAGTTAGCCTCGGTTAGCCCTTGTTGAAGCTGGCTCACCATGACCATAATTGAACTGAAGCTGATAATTACAATAGAAGTGACTTAGCTTCTTTATTTAGAACGAACAAACAAACAAATCTACATATGCGCAGGAAGGTCTGATTTTTTTTCACATTTTGGCCAGTTTCACAACGTGGCTAAATCAGACTTGCTGGTTAACAGAAGCATAAGGGTTAAGGTCTCCTACATACTTTTATGCAGGAGAGACTTAGAAAAGGTAATAGTTAATTAGCCTTGTCCCAGCTGAAAATTTCCCATGTTACTATTGTATGCACTTGGCTGATGCACCAGCATGCTTTCTTACAATCAGAATATTTCTTCCCCCAAAAAAGGAAACAAACGTATGGACCTGAGTGAAAAGTGCACAAAGCGTGGCACAGCCTTATAGAAACACACATGGTATGTGGCTCAAATGTATAACAAGGAACCAATTCAGTATTTGATAGTAACGCCAACAAGAGAGAATTTTTGTAGTCTTCCAATAATACAGGACAATTTTACACTTGGGGCGGGCGGGGAGAACAGGAGAGAAATAGCAGTGGAAGATGCAAAACACATCTGACACAACACATTTATCTTTCTTCTCTCTCAGAAGAATAAAATCTGCAGACTCTTTTATAAAGGACTTTTCATGGACTTATCAAAGCTGACTCGCACCAGTCGACCACAATTTGGCAGTGAAAGCACTCGCTGCCTTTCTGGGCCGCGGAGGGCTCTGCGCACCGCTGGCAGCGAGCGGAGCCCATACAGTTACCATGGCACTCGAACAGCCGGCGACTTCGCAGCAGCCGCAGCTTTATCGCGGATCTGGAGACCAAAGGAGAGGAAGCGGCAGCCAGAATTTTGAATAGACCCATACAAAAACAGCATGAGGGTGAATATGTGGCCTAGTAAACATCCTATACACAGATCCCCTGTTCATCCTTCTTTATTTTATCAGTCTGACTAGAGTGATTGCCTATAGATGGTATTATTTGATAGAGACTGGTAACATATGTGCACACATGTATCTACATGCACCATTCTCCCTCTGTGACATTATGGTCTAGCACTGGGACAAGTGTCCCTCATGCCTGTCAGCATTAGCCAGGCAGAAGCTAGCTGAGAAACTATATCCTTATTAACCCTTTTTTTAAACAATACATGAAGTTCAATTGCTTCAGTGTTACTCACTGTGAAGTTATTGAAGCATGGCAGCTCATAACACAGCGCATTCATCTGCTCCCCTAAAGTTTCAAACTCTCTTGCCTCCTTCTCTTTGAGTCACTCACATCAACAACTAACCGAAAAGCAATGAATACTTGCTATATGATTACCAAAGAAATAGATCTTAAATTATATCAGCAAAGAAACTGAGGACTTTTCAAATGAGATATAGGTCATGACAGATGCACAGGGTGCCATGTGCAACCTAGGTAAAACACACGGGACCATTTAGAAGGAGGAACATCTTGGCAATAGAGCAAAGTCCAGAATGTGACAAAGGCAGAGAAGTCTTGGATATATTTTTGAGTTGCATCCACCTTCCACTATAAAATGCAAGGTGTTACGTTGCTAATGAATGACACATCTAGCTCCAAACCTGATTTCTGTTGTTGTCTCCCAATGCAACTACACACAGTGACCAGGCTGCTGTCTTAGCACTACGGTTACACTACAGCCTCAGCAGCCTTTAACTGTTATAACCAGCTAGGAGGTCAATTTGGGGATCTGTTTATTTAAGAAACAAAATAGAATAAAACAGAATTTGCTGTTGTTGAAAAAAATGCAAAAGAAAATTGTGCAGTTCTGAAAACATATTGAGGCACATCAGCCTAATTCCTTATGAAAAATGGGAAAGAAAGAAAAAGTCTATTCTACTGGGAATTACCAAAATATGTGTTCTGGTTTCTGCTGTAAAAGGCAAGACCTGCAAGAGGTCAGGAGGCCAGTAACGCTCCTATCGTTCCAAAGCCTCACTGACTTCATCAAGAGGGCTTCATGACCACACCAAGAGGAATTCCACTTGAAATTTTCCCACTTAAAGCTTTTTCCTTACTGAACAACTAGCTGACATTAGCCCATTTTGTTTGAATAGGTCCAGATCTTTGAGTTATCAGAGGCTCTAAAGCAATCAAAAGAAATATACTCTGATTTGGATACAACATCATACCTCCGGATGCAGTCAGGTAATAATTTTATCATTTTGCAAAGATGAAGCACAAAGATTACACCTTGCAGTGAAATTAAATTTAATCTTGCAAAAAGGAATAACTCCATCAAAATCAGAGCTGAGAATGGAGTTGAATTTGGCCCTCACTCTAATGCACAGTTATAAGGAGATAATAATAGGATTGACGTGATTAACTATAAACAGAAATAAACCTCCCATGTCAACTGTTTAACTGCTAACCTAGGATTGCTCAGCAAGCTTAGGCTGCTAAATAAATTCAATAGCCTGCCAAAACATAAGAACATTCAAATAACAGGATAACTAACCATGCAGGTTTTGCTACCACAAAGGTGATAACGATTCCCTGTCTGGTGTACGTACTGACTTTTCTGCTAGCTATACTTTTTTTTTTTTCCCCCCAAGGGACACAAGTCAGCGGGGTGAAAAAAATCCACTTACCTATAAGAGGAAGAGACACTAACTGTAATATTTCTTTTTGTCAATTTTTTTTTTAAATGACATCTCAGTAGGAAGTGTTTATCTTTTAAACAGAGAAATATATATAATTTTGGCAATACTGAGCATGTACATACAACACAAGGACAAATCAGTGGTTGAGGTCAAGTTAGAGTACTCTTTCAGTTCTAGTTTGGGCATAAATCTGAGATTAAATGAAAGGTTTTACCGGATCTGCTTTATCTTTTAGCCTTTTCTTCCATACTGACTCATTCAACACTTTCAGTATTTCCAAAGCACTGAAAAATTATCTGAGGCAAAAGGAAAAAAAAAATAAATAAAAGCCATAATAATTGCTGACTCCCATATGCCATTAAAAAAAATAATAATCTGTCTCCAACTCCTATACACCTTAACCAAGGTTACTGCCCCTTGTCTTTGTTTCCTTGCTTCACATGCATTTACGAGTACAGTTTGCCTTCCTTTTGAAGCAACAACAAAAAAGAAAAACAAAAAAAATACATTTCACTGGATCCTCGTGGCTGACCATCTTCTATGCTGGTCAGTCACGTGTGGGGGGCCTTAACCAAGTGCAGGTTTCTGGCCTTGCTGCAAACAACACACTTCCCAGTGTCCAAGACCTTCACTGCCATCAATCATGTCCTTAGTTATCAAAACTACGGTATAATACTAAAGGTATTATTTCAGCCTTACTCTTATTTCTTCTGGTGGTTTTACATACCTTTCTATCCAGTCATGCCTTTTTTTTTTTTCTTCTTTTTTTTTTAATACACTACTAACTTTTTCTGTCACAAATCTCTAGGTACTAGCTTAAATTGCTTTACCTCTGGGCTGTTATTGAAAGGAAGAACTTGCACGACCCTGACTTCACACTTCTCTCCCTTACTTTGAGTCACTGCTAGGGAAGACGTGGAGGCGTGTGAGTCACACCAACCTGAAGAACTAACCCTGCAGCTAAAGGATCAAGATTTGGTCAGATGAGTTAGCAAGCATGACCTACCTTGCAGCCAAATAATCCTGGCTGCTGGAAAAGGTGAAAGAGGGGAAGGGAAACATGTGCCTAAGGGAGAGTGGCAGCCCACTGCTTCCAATAGCAAGCAGCACTAAATTTAGTTTAAGCCAATGTCATATAATGCTGCATAAATAAGGATAAAACAATAATTCTGTTTTTGCCATTAACAGCCCCTCAGGCTATACTTAATTATTTCACATGGAATGGCTGAATGAGCTGTAAAATATTCAGTATGCACTGGCTCACCTCCATGTCAGCGTCTAAGTCTATCTATTTAGGCAGGTTGGTAGACAAAACTTATGTCTACGTTTGTCCACAAGCAGCATTTTGGCTGATATTTTTTCTTGTTTTGAAAGTATTTCCCATTGCCCATCTTCCTTCCTTTTAAAACATACATTTTTTTATTTTGCTCCCATTTATTGCTCTTGCAAATCTAATCCTACAGAGCAGTCAGAGTTGCATGACCACAATGTTCTTCCTAAAATAGAAGAATTATTACTTGAGCTACAACCAAGACTTTGGCATCGAGTTACAGACACTGCTACTGCATCTTCTTTTCCAGTTTGAAAACAGTGCAGAATATCTAATTGGAGTAGGACTTTACGGCCTCTCACTCCTGACGACTCTAATATTTGGGACCCAATAAACCGTTAGTACAGTAAGAAGGAAGTAATCCTGGTCTCCCTCACATGGATACATCTGCTCTTTTCACTGTCATGATTTTGCCCACTTCAGTTCTCAGTCTAGATATCCAATCAGAAATCTCACAATAGAGTACAAATTTATTGAGCAGAATGAGACCTATCTTTAGATCCATCTAAAAAGATCTATCACCATTACATCCATTTATTAAATTACAGAACTCATTTTTTTTTTTTTTTAGAAACAGATTTAAAGCAACTGTTTATAAAGAACTTATCAAAAACATAACGGGAATGGGATGCCAGGGAAATAAATGACTCTCTCATCTGAAATGCATAATTAGCTTTTGGTTATGTGTGCAATTAACATTAAAATTTACAATTAAGCATGATGTTCTAATCTTACCTTCTTTAAATAAATACATGAATTTACTTTCCAGCATTACTTATTTGAATCTCCTCCCTTATGAGGTGAGTTTCACGGTAGCATCCTGTCATTGAGGTGACAACTGACACAAAAAGCTCTTTAAAACATTGCATTTTTGCCTTCTGGACAACTACAGCTTGGGGTCTGCTTTCATTTAGGCTTTTCAGTTTTTCAATGGCAGCTGCCACTCAGCATAAGTGCCATGATGCTTCCCACAAAAACAGAATGATGTTGCTTTGCACCTTCTTCCCAGCTGTGCTTACAGAATGAGATGTGGAATAAAAAGAAAACCACAAAAATATTTAAAGTTATTTCATTTAACCAGACAAAGCCTCATTGAAGACGTCATCTTACACCTGGGATGGGTTAAAAGCTCAAATGCAGTCACTTTAGAGGACCCAGTTGACCCATTAAACCTTGAATGAATTTGACAGCAGGCCCCAAAGTGCAGACACTAAGAGATCCAATTCTCTATCTGCAAAACTGAAACAAAAAGACAGCCTCTCTTATGGGGGAAATGGAAATAAAACACATCTAAAGAAGTATTACAGTTTTAATTCTGAGATGCCCAGAATCCAGGACCACCTGGGCATGTAAAACACATGACAAAGACTGCAGATCCCAATACTCTGCACCCTTCCAGCATGCAACACACTGGCAAAGAACAGGCTGTGTTTCTCTCAAGGAGCTGTCTAAGGAGGAATAAAACCTCCTCTTGCTTCTACCTGATGTTTTAACTTGAACAAAAGAAACCTGCATCAGGCCTCTGAAGGTTCCTCACATGAGCCATGTACCGAGCGATGCGTAAAGTGTTCTGGCACACAAGGCTCTGGGGCTGACCACTGATTTTATATCAGTCGGACTGTGCTGTTATCCAAAGAGGTCACAGAATTACCTGGGATGGGGCCTGCAAGAAGGCCCAGAACTCATCCCTCAGTATTTGATCTTACCAAAACATCGCTCTGGAGATCCGTTGTATGTATCCGTTACTACTCACCACCAAGAGACATGCAAATACTCACAGGAAGAGAAAACAAAACATAAACAACAAACACTGTGCTTGCATCCTTCTCATCTAAAAGCAAAATCCCTTTTTCTGATTTGTTCTTCTTCTATTTGGATGTGGACCAGGTAGCCTTAAGTAGCTGCTAGGCAACCCAAACACTGTATTGAATTGTACCTGTATGCATTGGCTAAGAATAAAACACTACCTTTGAGATTTATTCATAATAAGGAAACATGTCTAGCTGAAAATATAATAGCTTTTCTTTCTGATCAGTAATTAGCAACTATGGGAATACAAAACTGTTGATCAGGAAATAATCCACACATGCAGAGAGAGATTATAAATTAGCTCTTCATAATTTTACCACAAGGAAGTACTTCTAAAAATATATTTTTATAGATAGCAGTACTACAAAATTCTAAGTTATATATACGCAGACATTATAATATCTTTATAGTATTAATATGTATACACAAAATATGTTAAAGGATAAAGGATATATCCAAATGTCATCCAATTACAAAGTGAACTTTCTCACTACACGTCATTTATTCAGTTTACACGCAGCCATCAATCTTAAACAAGACAAAAAAGCCTTAGAAGATTCAACATTAAGGAGAATACAGAATCTATTCACTGCATGTTAGCAAATGATAATATAAAGAGCATTTAAAAAGCAAAAATATTATTTCACTTAATCCCTCTCAGAACCACTTTACTGTTTTGTTTTCTAGCCAGAACTACATTCTTCCTTAAAAACATTGTGAATGCCTTTGATATGTCCTATTTCTCTGTGCTCCCGAACCCTGGAGAAAAGACATTCTTTTCAAGTCTTTTCAAGTGAGTGATCATTTCCCAGACTGCTATGTGCCTAGCACAGCTGTTAGGAATCTTATTATAAATACCAATTTGGGTGCTTGAGGCTTTAATGTCAACAGAGCAAACAGGTTTTGATTACATCAAAACTGAACAGAGCAGCACTCTGTTCTTGATCATTACATCTGACAGCTTATCATATCCTGATTCAAAAAAAGGCCTCCTTCAAGCCCAACAGAAACAAACAAAAAAAAAATAGATCTCTATCTTAAAAGTATCTTAAAAGTACTGATCAGCTTCTACTAGAGATACTAACTGCAGGACAGGTCAGACAGGTTACTACACTCACTGACATATCAGCACACTAGTAGGAGTCTACATGTCAGGTGACTAGAACTTGAAGGGGTATGAATTTTATTTTGCTTAAAAAAGAAATTTAAATCAACTTAAATAATCTTAAATAAATAAGTTCAAAGGAAGATATTCTGGTCCTCTTATCAACACAGGACAAAGCAAGTGGACATAGAAAGTCATAGCAATTCAGAAAGTTCAGTGGTAAACATTTGGGAGATTTTTTTTTTCCTCCTTTGAAACTTGCATGAAGGTTATTTGTACAAAACCGCCAGCCTGCCAATTCTCATCAGTCACAGCTGCAAACACTTAACTGAGCTGTGTAAGCATGGATGTGCTCAAAGAGATGCAAGTCTGCAGCGCAGGGAACATTACAGGACAGTAATAGTGTTACTTTCTGGATTT
>JAVCKT010033735.1:0-11190 GCA_032273925.1 Rhynchotus rufescens
TAGGAATGGAAGTGAGTATATTTAAACACTGGAATGAGCAGTAGAATAATGATAAAAAATATATATATGTATATATATATATATGTCCTATATTGATAATGAAGAACACCAGCAATCTATTCCCAGCAATGAAACTGAGGAATGTGCTCCTTGTGTTAAGACCTGAAGACTAGCACTTTGATAAAACAGTAGCACAAATGACTCATCAGCATAAACCCCTATGTTCCCACATCAGGAAAATGGTACTGAGGTTGCAGTATACAACATATGTCTTTCATTTTCTTTGTAGCTCACTAGGAAAATAGATTACGACCATAAAGATAGGTATAGAAACATGTTTCAAAGAAAGAAAAATAAATGATGAGCAGTAATTATGTGTAGGCTTTATTGGAACTGAAGTAAGCAGAATTTTGAAGTTAAGGACCAGCTTACAACAACCATTCACTCCTAGGTGTTATGAAAGATCTGTCCAAAAATTAGTCTTTGTCACCAATTGAGAAGAAACACGGCTAAAATGAAACAAAGGCCACTGTTCCTCTGCCTTCCGCTAAGTGATGCTGGCCAGATCATTTGGATACATGCAATTTGCTGCTTGTAAAGAGGTGAATAAATGCAAAGTAGCATACAAGAGATGGAAGCAAGGTCTGGAGATCCAGAAGAGACTTTGTCCGAGTTTGCAGGGATGAGCCTAAGAAAAGCCAAGGCCTGCCTGGAGATGAATCTGGCAAGGGGTACAAAAGGCACCAAGAAGGCCTTCTGCAGATACATCATCAGCAAAAGGAACACAGGGGAAAATGTGGGCTTATTGCTGAACTATTTCAGTAACTCAGATGAAGCGTTGAATAGAAAAATCTCTCCTTGACTATATCTGTAACTTTTATAAGCCAAATGCTCTGTAGATATTTTCTGGCATCTGCTCAGATACTCAAGGCAATAGTGTGCATGAAAATGTATCCAAATTTGGCTTAATACTCAATTCTCAAACTCTACCTCCCCCAAAAATGTAAGATTCAGAGGACCTTAGGCAAGGCAGTTTGCCTCCCTGAGTCCAGTCCATTTAGATGGGTTGCTCTCCCTTCTACTTTTACTGATTTACTTTCCAACAAGCTTCCTACCTGTCAACACTGGTTAATCGGTGTGTTTAAAATAGACAAGAAATACTAAGGTTTGTGTGTTACAAGCCAGTCATACAGTGGAGCTTTCCAAATATGCTTGACATTCACATTTACCTAAGACATTGCCAAAGTATCTGGAGCTGCCGTCATTGCACTTCCAGTCTGGCTAAGGCCAGTTACAAGGTTGGCTTTGCAATAAGGAAAGAAGCCTGCAGGGAGAGGAGCACACGGAACTATCAGAGAGTACCAGCCAGCCTCCCTTAAAACTTTACAAATTTGAGAAACTCCCAACTGCCTAAATTCCAACAAATAGAACAATCCTGACTGCTTTTTCTGTAGCACTGCATAAACTTGACAGTGCCTAAAGATATGCCAGCTGGAAATGTTCTTAGATATTCTGTGTTATGCAATATACTCACAGCCTCAGCCTAAGGAGACAGGTGCTATTCTGCTGCCTGAGTCTTTGAGGATTTAAGGCCAGAAAAGTGGAGCAACGAAGATGACTAAGGGACTGGAGCATCTATCTTATGAAGGAAGATTGAGAGCTAGGCCTGTTTAGCTTGGAGAAGAGAAGATTGAGAATGGATTTTATCAACATATATAAATACCTGAGGGGACAATATAAAGACAATGGGGTCAAACTCTTCTCAATGATGGCTAGTGTAAGGACAAGGGGTAATGGGTGCAAATAGAAACACAGGAAGTTCTATCCCCATGTGAGGAAGAACTTCTTTACTGTGAGGATGACAGAGCCCTGGAAGAGGCTGTCCAGAGCGGTTGTGGAGTCTCCTTCTCTGGAGATCTTCAAACCTACCTGGATGCCGCCCTGTGCCAAATGTTCTAGGAGTCCCTGCCTGGACAGGAGGAGTTGGACTAGATGATCTCTAGAGGTCTCTTCCAACCTCAGCCATTCTATGATTCTGTGGTTCTGTAACTGAAGACAAGAAAAAGCCACTTATAGATCACCAAGGAGGTCTGAATCTTTGAAGAAAAATAATTAGTAAAAAGAATAAGCATGTCCCTGAATTTGATTTAGTGTAGGTATGAGTAAGGAAAACCTTAGGGCAAGATCTGCATCAAAGCATCCTGATGTCCAAAGAAAGTTCTTGTTCGAAGTAGTTACTGCTTTTCAAGAGTGTATGTATTTAATATAAACTTATGCAGCTGAGAATACATGTGTGTCTCACCCACCAAGGTGAATGTAGAAGCTGTACTGGTTTTAAAAAGTAGATCTAAATAACATTTAGATAATAATCAACTTTGAAAGTTTTAAGCTATTCCTGAAGTGTAAAAGCAAAAATTCAAAAGAAATCAAAAAGAGGAGGATATTGGAAGTTTAAATATATTAGAAAGCATAAAAAACAGATTAGCAACAAGAGGTCTATAGTCTCTGCAGCCTATAGCCAGTGGTGGAAGTATTGACAAAAACTTTTTGAATAATCTTGAGTATTTCTTATCATTATTACTGACAATGAGGCCAATAAGCTTAACCCGTTTTGTTTTTCTGCCTATAACAGTGAAATTACATTTCAGATACAGGTCACCAGAGTGTAGAGTGCTGTTACTTGTCCTGCTTCTTGTAGTTCGTCCAGAAAATTAAGCCTGCTATATTTCCGGAAAAGAAAAAAACAGATAAATGTGCATTTTTCCTGGTTAACTGGCACAGGTATTTCAAAAATCAGTCCTTGTGTGATCTATAGCTTGCAAATGGTAATGCCAGCCATGCTATTAGAATTTGCAGAGATGATTGGAGAGATCAATGTAGCCCTGTGAAATATCAGTGTGCATAGTTTGATGCAGAAAACAGCCTCATCCTGCTGTTCCCTGGGTAAAAGGAGAGGTCTCAGGAATGTTGGCAGATGATAAGCAGAAATGCCAGAACACTAATCCTTCAGAGCAAATCTTCTCATTGCTACACTTCTACTAACATGTTGCAGTGAACTGGACCTAGTGATGGTAAGGACACAATTTCTTTATTAGATTTGATAGTATTATATCAGATTATTTTTTACCGGGAATGTTTTCTGTATTCAGTACAGAACGTGCTTGTTAAATAGAGCTTCATTGTGTTGGCTTGTTAAGATGCTCTCTAAAAGTCTATTTGAATGTTCCTGATAAAGACTTCAGATGTTGAGGAGGAGGGAGTGAGAAAAAAGATGGAAACTTAAACAGATATCTGGAGATAGCTAAGTAACAGCCATTAATGTGAGTGGTGAACTAATCTTCCAAGAAGAAAGACAGACTAATAGTTTGTCTACGTCTGTCAATGAATGGAACAATAGCAGGGCTAAATATGAGATTTCTAGGAATATTATTGATGAAAAGTAGCTTGTACCACAGTCCAGACGTGGCAGCAGCAGGGATGAGAGTCTTTCCTACTCCTACTCTTGTCTTCTAAAACTAATTTCTGCCTTTGTAATTTAGTCTTATTGCATAGAAAGGGAAACAAGCATTTAATGTCTTCACATAGGGAATTTGGATAATGGACTTTGATACAGATGAGGGCTCTTTCCAGTAATAACTCTCATTACTGTACATAAAAAACAACTGAAAGCAACTTACTTAGTTGACCGAAAGCACCTTAGTCTCCTGAAAGATCCTGGAACAGCCCACTGCGAGTAGATAACTAGGCAAACGTGCAACCTGTGCTTGGAAATGAGCAGTACCGAATGTGCCCTGAAAGGGTACAGTTATTTCGACACCTCCTCTTCCCCAGCAAGCATTAAATGGCTCTTAGCTGAAGAGAGTGACATTCAGAATGCCCTTTCCTTCACATATTAGAGCAGCTGAGTGACTCCAGTTACAGAACAGGTGAGTGAGGTGACAAGGCTTAGAAGGCTCAGGGGTGAGTGCAGAAAGCAAAGGGACAACAGGTGGCAGAACGAGTCAGAGAAGGACAGGGAGGTGGATGGAAGGCGAATTAGGGTTACTAGTATGATTTTAAGGTCAGGATGACCTTAAGCAGAAGAAGTTAGATGGTGTGTCCCTCCTGCCACTCTGTGACAAGATGAGATGAGAATGGTGGTGTGGTACAGTCAGTATTGCTGTGATGTACGCTTCCCAAATTTCCCTGTGAAAGGAAAATACAACTAAGTTGGGTGTTATAAGAACTTTATGGGAAGATTCCCTCCCCACCTCAAATTATAAAGAACTTTTCACTCAGTCACTGCCTTTGCCAAGCACGCAGAAGTAGCCTTTCCTTTTGCATCCATGCTGTTAGTTCGCTGACAGGATGCCGTTCCCGCTGGGAATTTTGCACTGCATCGCCGGTTTGCTTGTGTCTCCCTGGAGTGGGGTGACCCCTAGGGGCCTCTGAGCAGAGTTGTCCGCTGCATGAACACGCTTCACACTCTGCATGACTTTTCCTATTAATACCCACAGCCCGAGACCCTTATACGTATATACCTTTTTTTTTTTTTTTTTTTTTTTTTTGAGATTAGTTACTTTTGCATCAGCACTTACCAGCTAGCAGGGAGTCTGATTCCACAAAATAGGTATTTATACAAACTAACTCTGATAAAGTTAAACTACAAAGGTGTGGGACATAAAATCTAATTCTAAATGAGAGGTATTTCCTTAATAAATAAGTGCTTAACAGATAGGGCTTATTAATTGGCTTTTTTTCTGGATCCTGGTGGCACATGCAGGAAGAGTAGCTGGCTATTAAACGTTTTTGCCACAGCAGGTTAATTCCTGGTATAGTTTACTTTTTGCTTTAAAAATTCAGTGCAAAACCATCTATTTTTTGTGTTCTCATACTGTCTAATGCATCGGGATCTTAAACTCTACCTAAAAATGCCCATGGGAAAATTTTGGTTGTATTTACATCAATGCAGACCCTGGAGTTAAAGGTTCCTTGTGGAATCATGTTAGGACAGCTTGTTTGCATTTCCATAGTTGTATCGTGAAGGATATGGAGCATTCTGAGGAAGGGGCACACAGAAGCCTCCTTGGAGAGCAGAGTCTGCAGAGCGAAAGGCAGGATTCACCTGAATCCACCTAAATGAGGGAAGTGTCTGCTCTTCCTGACCTTTTAAAGGCTTCCCTTTCTGCAGTCAGTCAGCTCCCTGTCACAGAAGCGTGACAGTGTAGCAGTAAAGACTCTAGTTATTGAGATGAAGAAGGAAGTGTTTTGTTGTTTTAGATGCTTCCAGTAAACACTATTATCCTGCAGGAGCTTCCTTATTTTTTTTTCTGTACAAGTTTACCATAGAAATTGTCTCAAAATGGAAAACTATTTAATAGAGGTCCAAACTATCCTGTCCTTGTATCCCTTCTGATAAAGTGGGTCCCTTTAGGTGATGCTGATGCATCCTTAAGATTTTTCATTAAGTTGTGCTTTGTCTGTGGATTACAATTTTAAAGTGTCTCTAAAATCTATTCGGCCTGGAAGTCCACATATTGTGATCAGTGGGAATATGCAGGAGGTATTTCCCACATCAAATTCTTGCACACGGAATCTTGTTATAGGCAGTTTGAGGCACACCATACATGTGGAATGTATGTTCGTGTTCTGAAGTCTAAATATGTTATCTAAATGGTACAGAAAAGCCTCAGTAATATTTTTAACTCCTCTACAAAATATTTCCTTGTACCTACATCTCCTCTCTGGCATTATGCTTACCCTTGCGATGCTCCTCTGCTCTAAGGCTGATTCTTAAGTCTTTCTTAGCAAGAATAGTGGAGGAGTAAAAAGTAGCTTAACGATGAATTGTCAGTATCCTCATGGTCTTTGCTAGGATGTCCATAGTGACTGATTTCTGCTATCTAAGTAACTTCCCTTTCTCATGGGTACACTCTAAACTCTTCAAGGTTAACGCTCTCCGCTACGGGAGCCAGGGATCCCGCAGACCCGCTGTGATCCCTGACAGGGCTCTGCTGTGGACTATGAGTTCAGAGGAAAAAAAGGTGAGAAAGAAATTTGAAGTCTATTAGGGAAGCACTGGAAACCTTCCAAACACGTCATGAGAAGAAAGAGGTTTGCTGAGACCATTGCTAGGTGTCATCCAGCTTTGTTAAGCTATTGGGGTTGAAAAATGAGATCTCCTGAAGAGGGCTCTCTCGTTCCCTTTTTAGATGGCAATGACAGACAGCTCTGGGTTTCTGCTATCCCATCCTTACTACTGACAGCAGTACAGCTTCACACGGCCCAGTATGTTGATGAGATGGTACTTGGAGACAAATAAGGTAAGACTCATTTTGATAATTCAGTTTTAGGCATATAGCATTGGAACTGTCAGCTGGAAGCATCCAGCAGTGTGGACATCTCTCTCTGGGAGCAAAACTTGCACACTGACACAGGTAGATGGAAAGAGCACTGACCACCCTCAGGACTTCTAATGGAAATCCAAAAGCCGAGGTGAGCCGTCCTTTGAAAACGTAGTAGGTGAATCATGTTACAAAGTGTTCACAAGCCACTTGCCTCAGGCTTGATCTCAGTCACAGTTTGCATGGCTCAGATGGAAAATGGCTGACCTCTGAGCAGATGACAGGCTGCTGCTTTTGCACTGTTTTCTGCTGCAGAATGCAGCCCCAAGGCAACTACAGCTACTGCCTCAGTGCACAAATGCCTTTTGAGCAACATCTAAGTAGGAGGTGAGCATCCAAAAAGCCAGCATTTAAATTCCTGTAACACAAGGGGCCACTCTTTACCTCCCAACCATGCATTTGTCCTCTTATCCGCTGACGATGGATGTCTTCTGATTGGCAGCAACATTTTTGTCCTGAAAATGATGGGGTGTATGGGAGAGTTGCCGTCCCTTCCTGTGCAAATGCTTATTCCTTGACTAAAATACATCAAATAGGCATGTACTTTTCTTAAGTGCACTTAGAGTTTCTTGCTCTGTAGCTATTTCTGTATAGTCTTTGTGCTACAGGCAAGATCTATGTAGTTGATATCCATCACAGGTGGAAAATCTTGCTTCTGCTGGTAACAGTCAGCTCAGAACCCATCGTCTTCTACGTGACACTGGATTATCTTCCTCCAAGTGTATCATTTTATGTTTATTTCTGTTGACTTTTGAATGCTATTTTAATGCTCATTCACTAAGTTTCATGGAACTCCTTCTGCAGTTAACCATCAGTGCTTGTCCATAGTGCCTGGAACATCCTTCCTTCATTGGAAAACGTTATGTACCTTCCCACTCAACTTTTTTGTTTCAGGTTGCTCTACCAATAGCTTCAGCAACACAAGCCCCCAACAGAGACCACACTTCTCCTTTGATAATTATTTATTCTTTCTTGTCCCATGACTGCATTGTTTCTGTAAAAGTCTTTGTTGGAAAACCTTTTTGAAAGGATTTGGAAATCCCAGGGGATTATATTAACTGGATTTCCCCATCCACATGCTTTTCTACCCTTTCAAAGTCTGTATGTATTCAGAGATAAGGCTATTTTGAATTTAAATAAGGAAGGATGATGAAGATACTCCCTTTGGAATAACACAAACTACCTGTCCTCATCTCCACCTATTCACCCTTCACAGAAGGCACTACAGATGCTGACTGATCCTGTGCTCACTAAGAACGTTGCAGCAGCCAGAGCTGCTCTTAGGCATTACAAAGCACTCTTAGGCATTACTTCCCTGCATTTCTCTGTCTATGAAAATTCAATTTCTATTCTAGACCCATAGTATAAATGGCATAAGCAGTCATGAGATTGGTGATAAAAAGTTGTATTGGACTATAGGCAAAACTTGTGCCTAAAAGAGACGAGATAAAAGAGAATGAAATGTAAACGTACTTCTCACAGTGTGTAGACAAGGAATCTATGCTCTTTATTCTCTAGGCTTTAGGGGGTATAAAACTAATTACAGAAGAAAATGACAGGGGAAGATTCACATTTTGTGCTCCATCCATGTCACTTTGCTGCCTCCGGACATCCTCACTCTTCCTCTTCTATCTTCTTGCTGTGAAACTCGCGGCTCTTGGCTCGGAGCTTGTTGACCTGCGACTCCGCAATGTCAGCCCGCTCCTCGGCTTCCTCCAGCTCGTGCTGGATCTTGCGGAATTTGGAGAGGTTGACATTGGACAGCTCCTCCTGCAGGGGGGAAGGGATCGTGGTGAAGAGCCCAGGGCAGGACTCTCCAGTACTCCTGTGATTGGGACTGGAGGGACTGGAGATGTTCCTTAGATAATGCCAGAGATTCATCGACTTCTCAGTTGGTGGATGTGACCCTTGGCATTGTCCAAAGAGTCCACCTATGCACTGAGTGCAACATGCCCAGTTGACAGCAAGGTCTTAAAGCACCAGACTAAACCAGTGCCCAGTATGACAGGCGCTGCAAGTAGCCTACAGCCCCACTGCTGTGTTCAAATCTCCCTAAGAGACTCTGAAGTTCCTGGTGGTGGGAGAGCACAAGCTCAACCAGGAGGATTTCTCATGCTTTTGCTCCTCAGTTCCCAGATTCTGACACCATATTGAGTGGGGGTTGAAACAGTACCTCCAAGACTAGAAGACTTCAGAGCGGGAAAAAAAAAAAATGGAAGGTACTGTTTGGGAAAAGATTGGATTATGTAACAGTGGTGGGATACATGTTTTCCAAATGTCTTCTAAATATGATTCTATATGTTGTGTCCCATATGTTGATACTTCGCTTCTGACAATCCTGATATATCTTACCTTACATTTCCCTTGCCATTTGCCTACTGACTGTCTCCTCAGTCTGATGACCTTGGGCCAGGGTGAAATATCAGAGTCATAAAGACCCTGAAGCTCTGTGTTGCTGCCCAGGAGTGTTGGTATTCATATTGGTATCAGTGACATGGCTGGCCACAGAGTGCTGACTCTGGCCCTTGTCTGAGCAGTACTTACAGCCTCCTCAGCTTGTCTCTTGTAGGATTTCACTTTCATTTGCAGCTTGTCCACCAGGTCCTGGAGCCGCAGAATGTTCTTCCGGTCTTCCTCAGACTACAGCAATAGGTGAGCAGAAAAGAGAGGGAATGGTTTCCACACTGCAGGAGGTTACCAATTCCCCTTGGGAACTGTGTGCCAACATTCCCTGGGAAGGGGGTGTGTCAACACAGAGAGGCCTCCAGCCCTACCTGGTAGGTCAGCTCCTTCACCCTCCTCTCGTATTTGCGCACACCCTTCACGGCTTCAGCGCTGCGCTTCTGCTCAGAATCAACCTCCCCTTCCAGCTCGCGCACCTGCAAGGAGAAATCCATCCTTGGAGTTTCCCTGGTGGTACCTCATGGGACATGCTCCCTCATGCATCAACACCAGCCCTTACTCACCCTGGCCTCCAGCTTCTGGATTTGCTTCTTGCCTCCTTTCAGTGCCAGCTGCTCAGCCTCATCCAGACGGTGCTGCAGGTCCTTCACTGTCTGGTCCAAGTTCTTCTTCATCCTCTCCAGGTGGGCACTCGTGTCCTGCTCCTTCTTCAGCTCTTCTGCCATCATGGCTGCCTGCAGAGCAAAGAAACGGTGCCATTTGAGGAGAGGGACACATTGGGTCAGAATTCATCTACCACCAGCCAGCAAGGAGCCCCCAACTCACATCTGTGATGGCCTTCTTGGCCTTCTCTTCAGCATTGCGGGCTTCCTGGATTGTATCTTCCATTTCACTCTGGATCTGGGCAATGTCCGTTTCCAGCTTCTTCTTGGTGTTGATCAAACTGGTATTCTGTGCAAAGAGAAATTGCATGGCTGGAATTCCTACGCTTGAAATACACTGGAGTAGAGTCTCTATTTTCCCCCTTTTCTGTCCAAAATGCTAGCTCGAATTCCTTTTTACAGGATTTTATCAGAAGGTCAGTGGCAACTCAAAGCACGACGCTTTGAGCCTGCCTTCCTTGTAGCCTCCAGGAGAGGTGACTCTGGACCACTGTCATGAGCTCCGACATGTGAGCGGGCCTTAGCATGAAGTGTCTGCACAGCTGGTTCCCACAAGAAGCCCTTACCTGGGTATGGAGGAGCTGCACGCGTTCCGTTGCATCCAGCAGCTCCTGCTCAGCCACTTTCCTGGACCGCTCCGTCTGCTCCAGGGCTGCCCGTAGCTCTTCTATTTCAGCCTGCAACAGGTTGGCTCTGCGCTCCACCATGGCCACCTGCTCCTTCAGGTCCTCCTGTGTCCTGAGAGCATCGTCCAAGTGGATCTGGGTATCCTGTAAAGGCGGCAGCAGAAATTAATGCAATACATCACTGCTAGCCTTGTATGTGTAGTTATAATGCAAGTGCATTACCCAAGCTTACAGCTTGTGTGCATATGTTTGGCTTAACTGACCTTCAGTACTGCCTGTGTGTTTCTGAGGTTCTTCTGGGCCTCTGCAGCCACACGGTTGGCATGGCTCAGCTGGATCTCCATTTCATTCAGGTCTCCCTCCATCTTCTTCTTCAGCCTCAAGGCTTCATTCCTGCTCCTGATCTCAGCATCCAGGCTGCTCTGCAGGGACTCCACAACTCGGAGATGGTTTCTCTTCAGCTGGTCGATTTCCTCATCCTTTTCCGCTATCTTCCGGTCAATCTCAGACTTGACTTGGTTGAGCTCCAGCTGGAGGCGCAGGATCTTCCCCTCCTCATGTTCAAGAGAGGCCTGGACAAATGCATGGGGAGAGTTATTCCACGACTAAAGCTATTGCTTACTGTCAAGAACTTTCTGACACAGTACTTGGGGAAATCTGACTTGGATCTGCTCTACAACCAGGGCAGAGGTGAATCACCCATTGCCTAACCAAATGTTCCTGTTGCTTGTGTATTTAGCGTGGACGCCAGTGCCTACAGCCACGTACCTCAGCTTCCTCCAGAGCAGCCTGGATTTCCGATTTCTCCTGCTCAATCTGCTTCTTCACTTTCTCCAGCTCATGAATGGCCTTTCCACCCTCTGCAATCTGCTCCGTGAGGTCAGAAATCTCCTCTGTAGGGACAGAGATAAATGTCAGGCACAGAACAGGAGGAGAAAGGGCCTGTCACACACAGGTGACCTGCACCCTCACAAGACTGGAGCCACAGAGCCCTGTGGGTTGGTGGATAAACAACTTGTGAGAAAACCCTGTGAGGAGCAGAGCGCCCAGGACTTACGCTGCAAGTTCTTGTTCTCCCGCTTCAGGGTTTCCAGGTGGTCCAAGGACTCCTCATAG
>JAVCKT010033736.1:0-13451 GCA_032273925.1 Rhynchotus rufescens
CCCTGGCTCTCGGCAGCGTTCCCTAGTTGTGCCTTAGCTGTGGTTTGGAGCCTCCATAACCCGACACGCTGTGTACGAACGATTTGGGTAGAGTTGTGTCGGTCATGTCATGGTAATTTGTTGCTTAGTTTTGTGTGGTAAAAGTAAAGAAACAATTTATAAAGGCATTGTATACAGGGGTATTGTATAGATACACAAGGATATAATACATATATAATAAATTAATTTAATTTTTAAAGCTCCACATTTAGAAAGAATGCCTTGATTAACAAAGATAGATAGCGAATTGGTCGTCACATGACGATGAAAAGTCATTCCATCCTTACAGATTGTAGAACTAATCCTATTCACAAGCAGGAGGAGGAAGGCAAACATTAATGCTTTATTTGAGCTCGGAGTTAGTTTGTTGAATATGAGTCAACAAGATACTAAACAGAATTAGCTTGGGAAACATGATTTGTATCTGCAAAGAAATTACTTGCGTCAAAGCTAGCTTAGACCTTCTATAGAATCTGGATTCTCTGTGCTTCAGTTTTCTGTTTAAGTTCTTAATAATTTTGCTATCAGACATCTAACATTCAAATTATGTGAATATGAATGTTAGTGGTATATTGTATGTGGTATATTGTTATTAACAGAGCTTACGCCTTAAAACAGCATTTTATAAGTTTTACTTTGAAATTGTTGAAGGTATTCCTAATGTTTTAGGTATTTTTTTATCACTCATTTTTTAGAGCTTACTTGAATTTTCCATTCCTTGACATTGGTTCTCCTGTCTGCACTTGAATAACTCATTTGAGGCAATGACAGCTTATATGTATGTATAATTCAACTCGATGGAGTCCCTAAAGGTCTACCATTAGGATGCCTAGTAAATAGAGTAATACCAATAGTATTTGCCAGATTTTTTTTTATTCTAGGAATTAACATTTCTCAATCACAACACTCATAAGAAGTTTAAAAACTAGCAAAACAGAAGTGTGAAAAGGACCAATTCATTGAGTGCTGTGAATATTTCCAAAATATCTTATTTTTCCTTCAGACTGCCCAAATTAGTGTTTCAGGTTATGGAGAGGTTTACATCATTGTTGAATGAAGTAATCCATGTACTGAAATCTGATACAAGCGACTTGGGAGAGGGAAGGGAAAGAGAATGATCTGGCTCTTCCTCCCTTCCTAGAGGTAATCTTTCCAGCTTATGCTCAACGTAGAGAACTGTTGAATTGCAAATGTCTGTTCAAACTGCTGGTGTGTGAGTAAAAGTGCTCGAGAACGCTGCATTTTCAGACAGCTGAGAAAAGGAGCATCTTAAGAGTAACTCCGTCTACACAGTGAGAATGGTTCTGCCCAGGTTGGTTGAAGTTAAACTTTGAACCAAAGTCAAATACGTTCAGCATTTCAAAAGGAGTTCTGCCCTCCTTCCTTTCCATTATACAGATGATTAAATCAAAGGGAGAAAAAAATGTAAAGAATGAGAGTGAGTTTCGTTTGATCTCAGAGCCTCATGCTCTAGCTGATGAGCAGTGTACAGCCCTGTCACGTTTTTCATGTAGGAGCAGCAACAGAGTGTTTCAAATACTGATCCAAAATAGCGTTGGCAGTGGTTAGGCTTAGTCCTAAATCGCAGCAGGACAGGAGGACGTTCCCGTAGCATTTTAGAGGGAGGAGAAGCACATGGAGATAGCAGCTGGTACTGTTGCCTTGAGCGAACCTTCCCTTCCCAGAGATACTGGCTTGCCTGGCATCTTCCCAGGGTTGCTGTGGTACAACAAGACTCTGGGGAATCTCTGTAAACCCAGAAGACTGTAACCTTATATCCTTTGTGTTCCTGTCCCTGCCCGAAGGATTTTGGAGTGGAAGATCAAGTTAGTTGTTATACCCAAAACAAGCTATGTTCAGAAAATTGTGGTGGGTGAAGCGAGCAATGTCTGCAAGGACTTGGCTTCTTGGGGGTGATTCCTCGCTGGATTGGCAGGATGACTTCCCAAATAAGAACCTTGGTGAGGTATTCAAAACAACCCAACCAGCTTTTGAGAAGTCACATTATCCAAATATTTATGAATGATTGAGGAGGGGGAAATAAAATGCCTGCTTTGAAATATTTAAATGAATTTTGTGTTTCAGCTGGAAAACTACTCATTACACCCCTAATATTGGTTCTCGGACTGGCACTGGGAGCCGTAGCTGTTGTCATAGGTAAGAATTGCATGAATTACAGGAATGAGTCTGATCCTGGGTTTGCCAGGCTGTTGCATGACTTTATTATAGTTTCAGTATTTCCCTCTCTGAGATGGACAAACTGCAGAGTTTTTTAGTGTAAAACCTGAACTTTTTTTTTAGGGGGCTTATGTCTTCGGAACATTAAAGCTTTATAACTGCTTTCCTTAATTTTATGACTACCTCTCTTCTCCCTCCTCTCTCTCTTCCTCCTGCTCCCACCATTCTTTAATTGTTAAGGCTTTTCTGATCCAAAATTCTTACCTATTATTGTTAAAACAACAAAAAGGCCTGCGTAATCTATACCTAGTGCCATGGGCTGGCTGCCTTGGACCTTTCCTTTCTGCACCCCAGCGGAACACAACTTCAAGATGTACTACAAAATGTAATTTTGCCTGTGAAAGTGCATAGCTGCTATTCATTCATATTGTCAGTAAGGTGCCAATTGTGGATCTGCTGCTTACCAGCCCTTCACCAAATTTCTCCAGGTCATTGGACCTTTCTGGTGAATGCCCATCTCTGAATCACAGTGGGATGATGGGCCTTTATTCAGATGTAACAAAGCCAATATGGGGTAGGGTAATTGCATCAGTAAGATTGTACATAACTGGTTAGCATATAACCAATATACTGATAAAGATTTTCTGGGGTATGCCTGCTGTGATGAGGAATATACTGAATATTTTAGGGTATCTAGATGAAAAATACACTTTCTGCAATAATACTCTGAGTTGGGTTGGCTGAGGAGGTATATATTGGTTTGGTGGCCTTTTTTATGCCAAAAATGTAGCCAGTAGAGCTTATTTTGCTCAGGAGTCTAGTATAATCTTTGCTGAAAAAAAAATCTTTTGCTTATATTAAAAATTAAATCTAAGACAGTTTTCCAGGAATGCAGCTGCAATAGCGCCTGTTCTGCCACCAAACACCCACCCTGGGTCTGGCCAGGTAACAGAGGCAGTCCGGGAGAGAGCAGTGTGCGCAGTTCCAAAGACACTGATCACTTACAGCAAAGTCTTATTTCTGAAGGAATTACAGCAATACTTTACTGCCAGCACACTTGTAGAAGTAATCTTAGTAGCATAGCTGAAAGCCATTTTACACCAACAAAAAGATGATTCGTAGCAAGAACCTCACTAGGGTTTTGCTATAGCTTGTTACTGTGGTGGTGCCTGATTCTTTGACATCTCAATTAGTGGGGAGGAAGGGGAAAGTAAGAGGCTCTTTTTCCTTTGATGTTGAAATAGTGTCTCTTATGACAAACTGTTTTTCACTTAAATAAATCTAATTTTTCCTTTTACACTTTGACTCAAAAGACTTTTTTGATTAAAAAAAAATGCCTGCCAGGAATAAACAACTTATTACTTTATGATCAGTAAGGATGCTTGTAAAAAATAGTCTAGATACAATTTGTTGTCTTTAAGACTTGTGAAACTTCTTGAATTAAAAGTTCAGGGGATTTGGGAAGAAGTAAACCCAGAATTCCAATGTTACAGTAAGCAAATATTTTTTAGCTTTTTAGATGAACATGTTACATGCATATGAAAACTGGTTTAATTAAATCAGCCCTGGATTCATCTCTAAAAATTTAAACCTTAAAAACTTATAAAAAATATAAAACTCAGAAATTTTAGAAAGTATGTAACAAGGCAGACCATTGGTAAGGGATTTATTTCTGTCGAGCATGGGGGCTTTACCAGGAGTTTGTTCCAAGGTAAAGAGGGGAGAACATAGTTTAACATGTCATCAAAGCACCACTTGCAATCCCATGTGCTTTTCCTGCTTGTCCAAATGCCAGAGTACTCTGAAAGATGTAAATACTGAATGCTCTATGTACCCCTAAAGAACAAAATGACTGCGCAAAGCACTGCGTTTAATTTTGCCTGATGTCTTATTTTCTTGTTTTGGCAGGTTTATTTGTGTTTCCTATCTATTGCCTTTGTAAAAAGCAGAGGAAAAGGTCACGGACAGGTATGCCCTGGTGAGGACGAACTGAGCGGGTGCCGCGGAGTTGGAGGCCGCACAGCTCCGAGCGGCTTCCCAGGAGGAGCTCCCGCTTCTCCCGCCACCTTCCCGCAGCCAGGAACACCGCTGCGTGCCGGCAGCCTCTGCCTCTCTGCACTCCGAACAAGATGGGCCCCCGACTGCTGCTTTTTAAATCTGGATGTTCATTTTGTTTGGGGAAGTTATTATTTTTTTTGGTTTTATTTGGGGGCTTTTGTTTTTTGCGCCTTTTTTTTTTTTTTTTTTTTTTTTGTTATTACTTCAGATTATTTTTTAAATTTAAATCCAAGTTTCTGAACTAGACAATCAAAGTCTGTGTTGTAGCCACGACTCTACTACCGATTTGGCCTGTGAAGAAAGCATTTAGCTGCTGACACGCGCTCCGCCTGACTTCGGCGTCGGCCTTTGAGGGGGAAATGCTTAGGAGTGTTTGGGCTCTTGCTGTACCCTGAGCGCTCTGCTTTTGGTATTAAAAGCTAATTCTGTACATAGCTTCCATCACACAGCATTCTGTTCCGCATACCGAGAGCCCAGCACGTGCCGGGACGGGACAGCTGGTTGTCTTCCCGCCGGCCCTGCGAGCCAGCCAGAGCCTAGGGGGCATTTCTGCAACGCGGATTGCCCCAGCCAAACTGCAGGGCCTCAAGGAGACACGAGAGGGCTGTTGAAGCTTCGAGATGGCTATTGAAGCTTCGAGATGGCTATTGAAGCTCCAGGATGCTTTTAAGTACACTGAGTTTGCTTTGGCGTTTGAATTCGGTCAGCTTATGGGATAGAAATTGGGGCAGGGGAGTGACTTTGTAAAGAGTACAGCGATTTGCACCTTTCCCAGGGGAAAGAGAAGGTTTGAGAGGTTTAGCTGGTGAGGAGGAGCCGTGGCCTGTTCTGCTCCCAGGTATTTATTGAAATGCGATCCAGAATGTACAAGGAAATGTGTTCACACTTCCCTCCTGACTTGGCATATAATACACTTACTACTTTAATTATGTGGAGATTAAGTTGATGACATTTTATTACCTAAAAAGCCCTTCTTTTTTTTTTTTTTTTTTTTTTAAGTGGACTGCCCAAGTCTTAGAGCATCCACTGATGTCTCGTGAAGAAAATTTATAAAGTTTGGGTAAGAGGAGGGAGCATGAATTCGTAGGAAACCATTTTATTCTTCTGTACTTCCAGTGTCTCCCTTCTTTCTGGCACATTGCTGAATGTCTTTGAAGAGAACAGCTATTCTTGCTCCCTGTTCCTAACTTCAGACTCTCATTGTCTATTACTGGACTTCTTCTCAGTGTATCACCACAAAAGCAATGTAATTCAGGGTTAGGACTAAGATTTTAGCTACTAAGACTTTTTTTTCCCTTTTTTTAGTTCCAGTATAAATATAACCTGAAAGTAAAACTTAGAGCAAAATAAGTTTGTGTTTGCTAATCACTGATACACAAAGAATAGATGAAGAGAAATACTTGCTTTCTATTTATAAAAAAAAAAAATCAAGCTGATCTTAAACCAAGAATCGATTTGTATGGCAAAGGTACTTTTTTCAGTGTAATATTTGTGTGTATGTGTGTTGATATGAAGCGAATGGGAGGAGGGGGAAGAGGGGAGGCCATACACTAAGAGACTGCAGACTTGGAAAGGGAGGCCCCCAAGCAGCGTCCTCCGAAAGGAGGCGCTTTGTGGCGCTGCTCATCACGAAACCCGGATCCGCTTGTGACGACTAAGTGATGAGTGTGCTGCCCTGCAACGTAATACCCTCCTGGAAATCATGGAGTAATTTTTGACTGCAAAGCGTCAGTGAAAGAAACTGGTGGATGTTGTTGACGTGGGCGTGCGAGCGTGCGCTTGCGGAGCTGGCTCGCGGCTGCGCAGGGAGCTCCTGGTTTCCTTTTCCTTCCTTTCCCGCCATGCTCAGGCTGTGTGTCCGAGCACGCCGTAGTAGCCAACACAGCTCAATTTTTCCGTTTGAGTTTAAGGGCACGCTGACCCTCTCATGACCTTAGTAGCTCCCTAGGATTTTCAAATTAAGCGGGGAAGCGGTGACATTTAAAAGTAAAGCTCAGAGGCTATTTTCAATGCAAATCCACCTGTTAATTGGATTTCTTCTTCTGTGATATGAGAGTTCTGTATTTTTTTTGTTCTTTCTGCAGGTTGGAAGCTGCCTTAAAATCAGTCTTGCTTTTGAAAGTGTTTTCCGAGGCCATACATATCAGTTCTCTTTGGCTTACTCAGGGATTTTTATTCCTTTCGTTAAATGTCAAATAACAAAGATATTTTTGTATTATTTAGAAACTTACAGACCTCTGAGATATGTATGTGTACATTTGGTTTTGCAGTGCAGTCTGTAGTATGGTGTCAAACTATTCCATTTAAGAATATCTTAGTACTTGAGATTGTCTGTAATTAGCTTCACAGTCGATTAATTTCCGTTGTTTTCTCAGTTCCTTATAAATATGTGAGACATTCTTACAATCTTTGTAGCTGTTTTCACTCTGTAATGTTTGAAATGTGCCTAGTTTGTGAGAGGAATTCAGTCAGATCTCAAGTTAAGGTCCTAGAATAAAGGACGTAAAAGGGAAGATCATAGATCTGCACTTATTCTGTATTCAGAGGGCATGTCACTGGGTGAAAGAAAAGCATACACTCCTCAACTCCTATGTTATCATTTCATTTGGGCTATTTTAATTTCATCAGAAAAAATCAAATGAAAATGCCTTATACTCTACATAGAGGCATCTTTAATCTTGTGAAGAAGAGAAATTCTGATCTATCTTGCTTTCTCTGTGAAGGGGAAAATAAGGGGAAGCAAAATGACAAAAAATATTTACTTTTCTGTTTTTTTTTTTTTTTTTTTTTAAATAAGTCAGGTAAAGTATCCCAGCAGACATATGAAGGTGTTTTCCTTCCATATAAAAAGTCTTTATTTGAATAGTTCGTAATAGTTTATTTGAATAGTTCATACAATTTGTCCTCAATAGTGGGCAGCATAACCAATGGAAATAATGAAATATAAAAGGTATTTTAGCCCTATTTTTTTTAAGTTCTTAAAACACGGCTCTTCCAGTATTGAAGAAAACTTTGTATACATCAAAGTTTTGTCATTTGCTTTGCGATCATTATTTTTTCAACTTCAGGGAAATTAAATGAACTTTGAAAGGAAATTCAAGCATTTTTTCTTTCATCAGCTTTTTTTTAGATTGTACTCTGAAGAGACCGTCTGATTTTTCTGTCCATCTTTCTTAGCAGAAAATTTCACAAAACAGTGGACCGAACCTTTCCACACGGTTGCTCAAGGCAGATTTCATGTTGTTATATGCTGAACACCGACAGATTGCTTTTACCATGCTCAGTGTATTTAAGATTATTTATCCTCACAAGATCTTGATCACTAGTGTCTGTATTGGGCAAAGAAAACCTTAAACCCATTCTGCATTAGCCTGGTGCAGGTGCCTGGGCCAGGCCTGGCCAGCTACAGGGGCCACTTTCTCTTTGGTCCAAGGCTGCTTTTTATTGGGGAGCATCTTCCCGCCGACTCCCGCTGTGTGGGACAGCCCTGGTAAGGGCTGCTGGTCCAGCCGCTGCTGGGGACAGCTCTTCTCAGAGCTCACTTCTGTTTATTTGCAGAGTTTGGTCTTTGGGAAGTCACAGCTCGTGTAGCTGTGCTGCTGGTGCTTGGGTAACTGAGCAGAGCCGCAGAGAGAGGCACCAGGGCCAGTCTGAGCGTCCTGGAGCTCTGGTCGCTTCACCCATTTCGGTCATGTACAGCAACTTCTCATAGTTTTTATCCTCACCATCTTTACTGCAAAGAATATGCTAAAAAACTTTTACATGTCATTAAAATGCAGTGCACTTTCAGTGATCTATTATCTTCCTTCAAGGCAGTGCAAATGTATAAGGAAGGATTTTTTGTATGTTTTGGATATAACCAATGCTGACTGCATAACTTGCTGGTATGATAGATTTTTTTGTTTCGGGGTGTGTGTGTTGGTTTACATCTATTTATTTACTTGGTTTGAAACTTGCGTCATCATGAAGTTTTACTTCTTTATTTTTTAAAACTATTGATTTGCAGGGACTGTTGCCAATTTCACTGTTTGTAACAGGTATTCCTGGTAGCCAGGGGCTTTCTGCTCTCCCAGGGACCGGCACAGCCGGTGCGGTGGGAAGGCGCCTGTGGGCAGCTCTGTGGCAGGACCTTCACCAGGGGCCGCCTGGCTGTTCTTGCGAGTGAGATTTGAGAAACTCGTGCATTTTCCGTGGTCGAGCAGTTTGCCATGCAAACCTGGAGGGGTTTTATTTCCCATTTTTTAAGTGTATGTTGAAAAATGGGTTTTGTTTCTTGAGCAGACCTTGCATCATTTAGAATCCTTGGCATGATGATTGTGTAGCTCCAAGTTGTGGATGAGAATCATGGAATACTGTTACCTTTATAATCTATATTAGATCTCTGGGTTTTTTTGTTGTTGTTTTTGGGTTTTTTTTTCTGTAAAGAATCCTAAATGAAGAAACTTTTAGATTATCTTTTAGTTTCTTTTGATTTTGCAGCCTTATAAATAAAGTGGGTCAGTTGCATTCCTGGTGTCAGTCATAGCCCTATTAAACCAGAGAAGTTGCACCCATTCTGATGCAAGTAGAGAACTGGGCTTTGATTAAAATATTTGGAACTATGTAGACTATGTAACAGCTGTCATAAAGCAACCTGAAAGTCAGGTTTGTTTCTGAAGAAGAGCAAACTGATCTAAAGCCTCTTCTCTCATTAACAGGGTAGTGCCAGCGCTGTTTAATGGATACAGGAGAGGGCAGGATGGAGGGAAGAGTTTCCAAATGGCATTCAGGAAATGGTCAGGAAATACTATCTTCTAATAAAATAAAGCTTTTTACAACTTTGAAACACTAATAACTTTAAAGAACACATCCATATACAGTGTTAAATTACCTTTTTTTTTTTTTTTTTAAATTCCACTTTCTTCAGTATAAGCTACACTTTTTAGGAGAGTTTAAGAATTGGAGTTGATGGATTTAATCAATTACTTAAATTTAGGATTTAAAGAATTTAATGCTTTTCAGACATAACTCAAAAACAAACTTGAAAATAGCACATGTACATTTAAGAAGTTGCTGATGTGCTGGGTGGCTTGTCTGCAGCTAGAGTATGGAAAAGCCCCTGGCCTGGGCTCAGCAGCGTGTTCACATATGTATTACTGAAGCTATGACACAACACCTGCAAACCTGTATGTGTTTATTTTCTCTGAGAAACTTAACAGAAGCAGTTAGTTGCTGTGACCCAGGACTGTAACTTTCTAACTGCTTATTCCTTCATTTTGTGCATAAGGGCTCAGGATCTTTATGTTTCTTTCCACTAAAGAATGGATTCCTCTTATTAGGCATTAATCACTGATGCTTCTCTTAGCCTGACAGGGAAATACTAATCTTAGAGTGCATGCCCCGATTTCAAAAGCAGAATTGTAATATAAGCTTTAATTACATTTCCCCTAGTAAAAAAAAAATATATATAAATTTATAAGCGTAATTCTGTTTATTCCTAAATGTATCTTTGTATTAAAACAATAAAAGTAAAGGAGAGCAATAGCAATTAGTTTATTTAAAAATGCATACTATGTCAAAGAAAAAACTTTTTGGAGCTTATTTGGCTTATATAAAAACATGGAAAGTAGATCTGAAATGTATTGGATGGATCAGTGTCAGAATAGAAGATGTGTTAAAAATATTCAACTTTTTTCACATAAAAATGGATTTTGCACATAGTCTGCCTAAATACCTTTGCATACTAGCCCCCTTCAGTGTTAATCTTGTTGAAAACTTGGCAAAATGAAATGAAAACAGCGTGATTTGAAATTTTAACTTATTGTCCCTGAGCATGATGATACAAATACAGAGCCACATTTGCCTCATTTTTACAATGAAAATATACTTAGAGAATCCACATGAGCCATTCAGATGGTTTAAGCCTATCTTGTAAAATTGCTGATGCAGTTAAGAAACTTTTCCGTGTCTTATGCAAGCGCTGGGTAGGCTCATGGGTTCTGTCTTTAGTCATGGCCTATCTTCCCGCATTAAAATTGCACTGTCAGTAATAGGTCTTCAAACCAATTTGCATTCTACTGCTTCGTGTCCAGATATTACAAGGACAGTGCTAGATTTACATTTCATTGTGTTTACCATCTTGTAGAAAAATGTTTACCATTTGTTATTCATTTTGTTTCATAATGCTGTCCTTTTCTTTCAAATTTCACTATTTGAAACCAATTGGAAATAGCTGAAGATGGAAGTGGACCATTAGAAATCTGATCTCCTACTAAGTGTTCTCAGTAAGACTTTGCTGAGCAATACCAGCAAAGAATGAGTTCTGTTACCACTGAAGTTACTCAAATCCAAAATACTAGCATCTGTTTTTCTTCAGAGCTTTTAATTTATTTTTTTATGCAATTAAACTGTCCCTGCTTGAGCAGAGGAGTTGGACTAGATGATCTCTAAAGGTCCCCTCCAACCTCAACCATTCTGTTATTCTGTGTAAACACAAACAGTTTTGTTGCATATCCAACCATTGAGCCCAATATTGAGTGTTCAGCTCTTTGCCTAGGATAGACAAGAGAATAGTAGGTGCTGAGAAGTAAACATGATGTCTGTTTCTAAGGAGGATGGCAAATCAGAACCTTATCTTAACCCCATGACAATCCAGTGAGAAATCCCTGCCCCCCCAGCTCTCTTTTTTTTAGATTTTAATGTGAAGAATTTCCTTTAAAATAGTTATCTTGAATGCCAGGATGTGAAACAATAGATTTTACCGTTTCAGTCTCTGTGTTTCTGGCACAGATAAAAGGCTGGACAGAACAGAATGCAGATTCATTAAAAAAGCAATTTCTAACTCCACAGTTGGAATATATAAAAACGGTATGCATTAATGACTAGACCTTCCTGTAATGTATTTATTTGTGACTAATGATGGGTATGGTATGAAAATTGGAGATAAGTAATCTTCATGTATTCAACACTTGAATTTGAGTGTTCAGTGTTTTGTATACTGAGAAAGTTATTTTAGAAATCATAGTGCCTTATTGCTTGAAACAAGTAATTATTTTTTCCTGCTTTTTTTTTTCCCCATCCTCACCCACCTGTCAATCCCCAAAGCAATGTGGTAATCTCGGTTAAGCAGACTCCTACACACAGCTGTATCAAGCCAAATACTGGTTTGCTCAGAAACATTGAGGAATGTAATGTTCGTGAAGATATTACCTTAATCATTGCTGAGGGGGAAAAAAAAGAGAGATCATCTGACATTCCTGTTTTAATTTGCATGATCTCAATCTAGTTTCTGAGTTTAATAGTTCATGCCCTCCCATCTCCCTTCCGATTTCTGCAGAAAGGCACCTCTCTGTGTTGTCAGAATGAGTTTGGTGTTCTGGTATAATCACCTAGAAGATTTTAATCACTAAAAGGCAATGCAGTTTTCTCTAGAAGAGGGTTTGGCAGAAATGTGTTTAGGCCACAGCTAGAGGAAAGCTCTCCTCAACTCCAAACACCCAAACAGACCCTGCTTATGCTAACGTGCAATGGAAGCACTGTGGAGCGGGGCACGCTGCTCGTGATGTGCTCTAACTAAGCCGGGACTAAAAGCAGGCTAACAACATTCAGGGGGCATTTCACTTCAGCTAGCATATACCCTATTTAAAACAAACAAGCAAAACAACTTGGCAAGGCCTGTTGAGTATCTTGATGGACCAAGGCCTAAGTGAGCTTTGAGGATGAGAGCTGAGATCTCTGTGCTGCCCTTTGTTGCGTGGTGGACCTATGATATGAAAATAGAATTAATTTTGCTGGCTTCAGTAGCTTGTAAAAAGAGATTGAAGGATTTTTTTGTTTTTCAGGAAAAATCTGGGAAGGACAAGAGGAGAAGAGTTTCTTTTAGAACCTTTTTTTTTTCTACTGAAATTCTTGAGTTTTCCATTGCTTTGTTAGGACTTGGCTTACAAATATTAAGTTTTTTGTAACAAAGAATTTGATTGAGAGCCGTACTACAATACAACTTGAACTGAGTTATTACTTCAGACCTCTTAATAACTTTTATTTCAGTTTTATCTCCAAATTTAGATGTTAGCTAGCTCATGCTATACCTCACTGAGCAGGAGGCACCATGTACTGAGTATTTTATCAGTCCCTTAAGGGTTGAGAGTGTTTATGTAAAAGTTACATCTTCAAACTGCATTCTTCTCTCCTTCTAACCAGCAGACACACAACCAAAATGCTGGTAACTTTTCCATCTTTCTCTTGCATTTGTCTGGTAACTCTGTTATTTGTTGCACAGTGTACAGGTCTTCATGCTATAATAACCTGGCAAAAATTTTCAGTGGTCTTGGGCAATATTTTGAAAAGTAATCCATGTTACAGTTGGTATTCTAATTTATACCCGTGATCACTGTTGAATATGCTACATTTATGGCTGCTTCAGTCTGTGTCAGTGTTCTGTAAGGATTATTTTTTGCTACCCTCTTCAGAGTGCCTTTTATTTTAGGTGATCTAGAGACAGTTCACTGAAGTCTTCTGTTGAATCTACCATAGCAGTGTCTGATTTTAAACTTGTCCTGATGAATGTATAACCAAAATCCTGTTCTTTAAAAACCTATAGTCGACACAGGTTGTATATGCACATGTACAAAAAGCATGGATACAAGGGAAGATGTTCTGCCAATGTTCGTCCTGCTGGACAGGACCTTTTGAAATTAAGTGAATTTTTTAACAGTTTATTTTCAAAATGTTACCTCACTCATATTCAGTAATAGGTATGTCTCTGTACTGCTTCACTTGGCTAAATGCAGTCACGTTCTTCAGGGTAGGCAGTTTAACTTAAAAGACTATGAGATGAATCTGGTGTCTGTACTGAGTGGAGTGCATAAGTCAAAGCTTATGGTACTTCATTTCTTTGAAAGGCATTCCTTTCACTTACACTGTTATCCTAATCCCCTGTTATTAAGAAACAGAAAAAAAAGTGCTTCCCCGTGGTGAAATGAAAGAATGTGGTGTTTGAATGCACTCCGCCTGTCTTGGAATTAATGCTCAGAAGCAGCGGGAGGGGGGTGTATTTAATGAATTGTGGGAACACTTATATTGTGGAGCTCGCTCACTTGCACACATGGGGTTTTACAGTGTCATCCAGTAGCGTCTACCTAATAAAGTTTTGAAGAAAAAGAAAAGCTGGTCTGAATGTTTCACTCTTTTCTACAAAC